>PISX010011392.1:0-65572 GCA_004024625.1 Mellivora capensis
TGTAGGTTTCATGTGTCAAAGATTATAAGTTAATGATCCTGAGGCATCTGGCTGGTTCAGTCAGTAGAGTGTGCGACTCTTAATCTCAGGATTGTGAGTTTGAGTCCCATGTTGGGCGTAGGGATTATTTAAAAAAAATTAAAACAAAACAAAACAAATCATCCTTTTTTATTTATTTTTACTAAATTGGAACACAATTTCTAATTTCCACATATACTTTTGTATTAGTATCTCAGTAGGAAATAAAGCTTACCTCAGATGATTTAAATGAAGAGATTTTAGTGAAGGGATCATTGACAGGTGTAGGCAGAGTTAAGGGAACAAATAATGAAGCATTCAAATATTATCCGGAGTAGATCAGCTTTTACCACTTCTAGTGTTGGAAGGTTTACCACTTCTAGGGTTACCACAGGAGGAAGTAATGGTATTATTTTAAGGGTTTATTAAGAGCAAGAGCCATGGAGAGGGGCCCTTCCTCTTACTCTTCATCCAGGTAGGGCAGGGGAGACACAAAGTCTGATTAGTCACCTTTTGTTGCAGGGTGATATATTTGTCATTTTCCCATCTGAAACCAGAATTGCAAAGTAGTCATCACTAGTGCTCATCATGTAACCTAGTGGGAAAGAGATTGGGATGGTGAAGAAATAATTAATGTAAAATGTGCTTGGCTGTAACATTCTCCATTTGTATAGCTGATCAAAAGACTGAAGTTGATAATCATAACTTCCTTTCTCCACTACCTATTTTACATTCTTCTTATATTTTTTCAGCACTTTGGCCAGTCAGGCTTCTTTGCCTTCATACCTCAAAGATCTGAGTCCTTACACATCCTGTATTTATTGGGTTAACATAGGTTTTCATTAAGTTTGTTATTGGACATAGGAGTAACACTAAAAAGCTGGCCAGTGAATCCCTTGGATTTTAGACATAGTTTATCTGTTCCTATTGTGCATCAGCCACCCATTTTCCTCTTAATTTAGGGAGAAATCACTCTGTTGGCACATTAACCTTTTTTTTTTTGCCTGTGGTGGAATCCCAACTGTGGCAGTCTCAGCTTCAAATTTCACAGAACTGTGACTGTGTTCCTTGCTGGAAGCTTTCTTTTCCTGGGAACTAGAATCTCTAATGTCTTCACAAAGTATGTCCATTTTGAGAAATCCTTTCACACAGTTCCTTTCTAGACTTCCTTTTTACCAATATTTCAGTCTTTTTCTACTTCCTTGATCCCAACCCATTAGCCATTACCCATGTATTAGTATAAATCTGCATCTTAAGTTGCCTCACATTCCCAGTAAAGTGACAATTTTACTTGAGTGTATTGCTCAAAGTTAAACTCATTGGGAAGATTTTCCTTTGTTACTGTTTTTCAAGGAAACTATGGAGTGGGAAACTGAGGTTTCAGCTTATCCGTGCTGCCAGCGTATCATGTAGATGCATCTGTAACCCAAGACTGTGGTTTTTTTTTTTCTTCTTCTGTTTGTTGGTCATAGGGAACTCCACATGAGGTCATGGAAGAGCCATGAAGCAGCTAGAGTAGGTACTTATTCAGTTTATGCTTTCTTTTTTTATTTATATATTTCATTTCTCTTTAATGATAAAACACTGTTTCACACACTCAATTTCATGACTTAGTGGATTGGGTAACCCGTTTAATGATGGGCAGCTCTGGTCATGTAGTCACTTGGTGTCCTGTACCTAGATGTTCTGTCTGTATCATGGCCCTGCAGAAGTAGGAGCTGTTTTTCAAATGGAGAATAATTGTTGACAGATTACCTGAGGGTCTGTACAATGACCCTTCTTTTGGGCGTTTTCAGAGGCTATATAGAGTAGACCTATCTGGCATGGGTAATTCAAGTACTACTGGGTCTTTTGGGCCATAGAAGATCAGCTTACATTGTAGCATTTATCAACCTCAGAGCCCTCTCTTGCTCTGGGCTCTACTTAAAAGTAGCTACTTTATTTGAATGTATGACATATTGCTTCTAAAATTCAAGGACAGTCTCCAAGTTTTGTGCTTTTTTCTTTTTGGAAGGCAGTGCAAGGTGAAGCAACATCTTTTTTAGAGGGCATATCCTAACACATCCCAGATTTTCCTGGAAACTTCACAGTGTGGCAGGCTCTTAAATTTTTATGGGATAATTGCCACTTCCTGCTTACCGGATTTACTTAAATTGTCATCAATATTGGATTAGCGCTAAAAGAAGATATCCTTTTTAAAAATTTGCATGACAAAAAGTTTTTACTTTTAAATGCTTATCAGTACACCAAATAATAATGGGTGACTAGTTTTTGAATTCCATCATCTAGTAATTTTGATTAAGAAAAACTAAAAGCAGCCCAAACAATTATACTAGTATTCTTTGTACTGACCTTATCCAGAAAGGACTATTTTAAGGCAGGCTTCTGTTTCACACAGGTTACAAATAACCATTACTTTTTCATAGAAGAAGTACCGGATCTTCAAGAAAGCTTTAGGGAAAAAAAGTTAATCTCTTTCTTTCTTAAATTTTTTTAACTTACCTAAGAAAGAAAATGCCAGTATTGATATATATGTTGCTTGATCTAAAAAGCATGGGAAAACATACAATTTGTACCCATTAAATTTCTTTTTTAAAGGGTTATTATTTATTTTTTTTTACTAAGTAATCTTTATGCGCAATGGGGCTCAAACTCATGACCCCAAGATCAAGAATTGCATGCTCTACTGACTGAGCCAGCCAGGTGCTCCACCCATTAAATTTCTCAGCATATGAGGTAAAAAGATAGTCTTTAGATAAACTCTGAGTTTGTACCAGGAAGCTAGATTTGATATTCTCCCAAAAGTAAAGGGACCTGCCACATAATGTATGGCAATAATTTCGTGGCTTTTCATAAGAATATAAACTTGAACTTTGCTAAATCTTCATATTCCATGAAGGCATCTGAAATGCCAATCCATGGAACAGACTCTTTCTTTCCCCACTAACCATTAATGAGACAATTTTCTTGAATTTCTGAAAATTCAAAGGGTGGGATGTTGCAGACAAAGACTGAAAGGTTTTCCAGGACTTCATCTGTGTTTTTCTGGAAGTAGTTCTGAAGGATGGTCATCCCCTGGGTCATCTCCACTTCAGTGCTACACTGGGATCCAAGAATTGCAGTTTCCTTGTCTTTGAACTCTTTCTTCCTCTGCAGGTGATATTGTTCAGTTTTAGCCTGAGCTTCTTTGGCCTCCTTTGGCCTCAGGGTTCTTTGCTTGTGGGCCTCAGATTCCTTCTCTGTGGCCTGCTTTCCGTGCTATAACTGAGTGGCTGTGGCGGCAACTGTACTATCTTTGACAGGCAAAAGGAACTACTTGTGATTGTCTTATTCATTTAGATTAAGAATTGTAATAATTTAATAGATTTGCACCAAGTTTCATGAGCCATGTTGACCTTTTCTACTAAATATATCTTAATTTTGAAGAGCAGCTGTAATTGGAATCTCTCCTAAGTTTACGATAATCCATAGTTGTTATCCAAGATCCATTTGGCTCTTTCATAGGCCAAACACAATAATGAATGAGGATGCATCATTGTTGTGTTTTTTAAGTCTTTGATGGGTGTCACTAATCTCTGCAGTTTCCTTAGTGATGAGTATTGATTTTGAAAAGTGTGCTCTTTTGGTGGGTTGGGAGAAGTTCTAAGGGATTCCAGTTAGTCTCTGCTATCATAATAACCTTCATAATACTCTTCCTTAGCGGAAGCTAAGGTAGGGATTCAGCTATTTATGAGTATATCTGTTCCAACTTCATATTACATCAATGGGAAAGTAATGGCAGGATGGGTCTATGCACCTGCCGGATTTACTGTGGGAAAGACTTGGGTGAAATCTTCATTTGTATCTGAAATTCTGTAAGTCCCACTTTGATTAGTGGATCATGTGACATTTGACATTCTCAGGGATTAATGAACCTAGAAGGTCTGTGTATTTCCCTTTCATTTGCACACCATCACCCAGTTAAATGGACATCATAGATGCTTTTAGGTTCTCCACCTGTACCTTGATTTGGGAGTTCAAGGTCCCAAGTTTTTTATTTTATAAATCCTTAAGGAGAGCAGATTGACCACTTAAGGAGTCTTTGTAATTACTGTTGTCATCAAACAATCAAGTGCAATAGCCATTTATCTCTCAAAGCCAAGTCTTCAGCTAGCCCTTTATCCCATACTGTACCAATAATAATTTGAACAACTATGATTCCATTGCATTACATGTATTTCTGTTGTTTTTTCTCCTGGCTCTCTCAGGGAAATCATCTGTGCATTCATCAGCTATGTGAACAAACCAGTCCCCAAATTCCTACATACTATATCAGTTAAGATCCCAGCAGGAAATAGCGTTCATTTGTGGCAGATGGTTCAAACAAAGAGACTGTGAATCTAGAAACTCTGTTTATTAAAAGACTTTTATTTATTTTTTTTTAAAGATTTTATTTATTCATTTGACAGAGATCACAAGTAGGCAGAGAGGCAGGCAGAGAGAGAGGAGGAAGCAGGCTCCCCGCCAAGCAGAGAGCCCGATGCGGGGCTCGATCCCAGGACCCTGGGACCATGACCTGAGCTGAAGGCAGAGGCTTTAACCCACTGAGCCACCCAGGCGCCCCTATTAAAAGACTTTCAGATCTCAGACATGTTAAAGTGAGTATAAAGGGACATTATGAACAACTTTATGCCAATCATTTAATAACCAAGACGAAATAAACAAGTGATTTCAAGGCCATAATTTACTAAAAACTAACACAAGAAGAAATGGAAAGTTTTAATAGCCCTTTATTCAGTTTTTTGAATTCATAATAAAAAGCATAAAAAAAAGTATTTCTCGCTTAGATAATGTCACAGGTGAAATATATTAAGTGTTTAAGGAAAAGATAATATCAGTGTTATATAAACTCCTTCCAAAAATAGATGAGGAAGGAATGCTTCTCAACCCATTTATGAGGCCTATATAGTCTTGATACTAAAGCTTGATACTAAAGGAAAAATTACAGTCAGTATCCCTCATTGACACAGATGTAAAAATAATATTAGCAAATGGAATCTAGCAGTATAAAAAATGGATAACCTGTCATGACCAATTGGAAGTTTATTGCAGGAATATAACATTGGTTCCACAACTAAAAATAAATCCATATAAAAGCAAGAAGAAAAACTACAAGATTTAGCATAAAATGGGTTATAGATCTAATTAAAAGCTAAAGCTATTAAACTTGTCAAAGAAAAAAATATTTATTTTTATAAAGAAAATTTTTATTACCTTGGAGTAGGCAAAGATTTCTCAGGCATTCAAAGCACTAATCATAAAAAAGAAAATATAAATGAATTATACTTCACCAAAATTAAAATCTAATCTTCAAAAGATAACTTCAAAGGAAAACTTTTTTTTTAAATCAAGATTTTAGGGGCGCCTGGGTGGCTCAGTGGGTTAAAGCCTCTGCCTTCAGCTCAGGTCATGGTCCCAGGGTCCTGGGATCGAGCCCTGCATCGGGCTCTCTGCTTGGCGGGGAGCCTGCTTCCCCCTCTCTCCCTGCCTACCTCTCTGCCTGCTTGTGATATTTGTCTTTCAAATAAATAAATAAAATCTTAAAAAAAAATAAAATCAAGATTTTATTTATTTGAGAGAGAGAGTGAGTCCAGGAGCATGGGAGTACGAGAGAAGGAGAGGGAGAAGCAGACTCCCTGCTAAGCAGGGAGCCTGATATGGGACTTGATCATGACCTGATCTGAAGGCACACACTTAACTGACTGAGCCCCCCAGGTGCCCTGAAAAGAAAACATTTTTATAAGAAAATGAAAAGGCAAGCCTCAGACTGAAAGAAAATATTCACAATGCTTATAGCTGACAAATGAGTTGTATCCAGAACATATAATGCATTCTTACTGCTCAATGAGAAAATAACCCAATTTTAAAAAATGGACAAATATTTGGAGAGACATATCACAAAAGAAGATATACCATTGGCCCAATAAGGACACGAAAAGATGCTCAGCATCGTTAGGCCCCAGGGAAATTCAAATTAAAACCACAGTGAGATACCTCTACATATCCAGCAGAAAAGCTAAAATAAAAAAAAAGACTGAAAATAACAAGTTCAGCTACTGGCTGATCACCTTGAACTTGTGACAGCTTGATTTTATGTTCTTGTAGGGCAGATCTGTGGGAAGTCCATGGTATTTCCTAAACTTTGACTTGAGATATCTTAACTTGCAAACTCTCTTCCTTGTGGATCTTGTTAAGGCTTGGTTTTAGGCTCTGTTAAGTAGGTCTACAGCAGGGCTTACTCTGGGGCAAGGTTCTTACTTTTAAAGGAGCAGCAGCATTTCTCAGGGTGTTTACAAGGTGTTAATGAAGTCTCCGCATATCAGCTGGGCCAGGCCTTTAATACCCCCCGGAACTGGTTGACTCTTGATATCTGTTCCATTCCTTCCCCTTTAGCCATCATCCCTGGTCAATCCTGCACATTCTGTCCTTGTGCAGGCTCAGGTCTTTGAATACCAGGGTCTTCAGGGATCTGTCTCACAGCCTTCTACTTCTCCCAGAGTGGCTGCATCAGTTTGCATTCCCACCAACAGTGTAAAGGGGGTTCCCCCTTTCTCCGTATCCTCGCCAACATCTGTTGTTTCCCCAGTTGTTAATTTTTTGGTAGTTTTTATTAAAAATAGTCATTCATTGTGTGACAGAAAAGAGCATATATAAGATTATTTGCAGGTCCTAATTTAAAAAAATTTTTAAAAGATTTTATTTATTTGACAGAGATCACAAGTTGGCAGAGAGGCAGGCAGAGAGAGAGAGGGGGAAGCAGGCTCCCTGCTGAGCAGAAAGCCCGATGTGGGGCTTGATCCTAGGACCCCAAGATCATGATCCAAGCCGAAGGCAGAGGCTTTAACCCACTGAGCCACCCAGGCACCCCTGCAGGTCCTAATTTTTTAACACTAAAGGTGCTTTTTTTGACATTTAGTATTTCTGCTTACATGAGCCATTATTGTATCTGTGCAGTATTTTGAGCTTAAAGAAGCTATGAAAATGGAGGAAATGATTAAAATTAAAAAATTTTAGTTCCCCAAATACTATCTGCTGGTTACTTAAATTTTGTGTTGACTCCATACATTATTTATAAGGCAAATATATTCTGATTGTATTTTGATACAGGATAGCATTTATAATCCTCAGGGTATACATATATTCCAACCATGCCAAGATAACACTGCTGTTCAAACAACAGTAGCTGGTCTGATGTTTAAAAGAAACGCTTGCTGAACGACATTCCTCTTGAGTCATGGACTGGAAACCGTGTTGAATATGCTAAGTGATTCCATCTGAACTGCAGAAAATCACTATTGGTTACATTTTCACTTTGCATATATGTCACTGACAAAGCCAACTGGCTCTTTGAAATGGACATTTCTGGCTTAAGCTTTCAGAAGGCTGCATTTTAAAATGTGAAACATAAAAAAACATTCTGTTCACTGGTTGCGCATTAAAAGTAAATGGCCAGAGGAAACAAGATGAACTATAAAAACCCGTAAGATGAAAACATGAAATTTTGTGTACAGTTTTATTATTTGTAGTAGGTTTAAAAACAATTACACTTAATATAATAAGCCAATCTCCCTAAAAGAGCAGAAAGACACTCCATAAACCTTAGACATTACAGCAAAGGATACATTGATATATCTTAATAAAGAAAAGATTTTGACCTTGTTCCTTTTATAAATGTTTAATCACAACTATATTTAGGTTTTATATGTACTGAGTGAGGACTTGGAAAATTGATGTGAATCAATGTATCAAGTATTTTTGACCTTAGAAGAAATGCAGTCTGGGCTGGAAAAAACTATCAACTTGAGGCAAAATATTCTGAGTTTGAGTCTTTGTTTTGCCACTGACTGACTTTGTCAGTATAGAACATATCCTCTTTTTAGCCTTGGGTTTCCCTTAAAATGTGGTTCTGTATTTGCCTGATTCTGTCATTGTCAGTAATGAACTGTTATTTAGAAGTGGCTTAAGTTCCTGGTAAGAATGCCATTTTTGTAAATTCAGGGTATTATTTTTATAGTGTGCAGTAACTGAACTGGTGAAGCCAGAGTTTATGAACCACATGTGACATTGAGAGATAGCTGAATACTCAGAAGTAGTTACACAAGGCTTCTTATTTATTTAGGATTTACACAGGCTTCTTCCGGGAAGCTCTTTGTTAGATACTGTAAGGTAAATACATGCTAGTGTCCCAGTCCTAAGAAAGGAAAGAAACCAGTATCAGAAACTGACATGAGTTACATGCTGACTTGTACCAAGTACTTTACTGGTGATTTACTGACCTCATGTAATCACCTACATCATTGAAAGTCTCATAATAGCATTTATTGAGTGTTTACTATATGCCAGTTATTTTGCTGAGAGTTGTGTAACTGTAGTCTATTTTACAGATGAGGAAACCAAGGTTTAAAGAATTTCTTTAAGGGCATGTAACTGACAAATGGCAGAGTGCACATATTACAACTGTAATGCTTGTTGGGGGTCAACATATCTTCAAATGAGAAGAGTGCGAGTTGGTATCATGACATATTTCTATGTTGAGAGATTCAGAGTGGATGCCACTGGTACTTTTTTTACTGACCCTATATTGCTGAGTGTGAAAAGCATTCCTGGGTTGGGATATTGGGACTGTTCTCAATTGATGCCTGCATTTACGATTTGCTTTGATGGTTGCCAGTCTTTTTTTTTTTTTTTTTTAAGATTTTATTCATTTATTTGAGAGAGGGAGACAAAGAGGGGGAGCCAGTACCAGCATGGGGGAGGGCAGAGGGAGAGGGTGAAGCAGTCTTCCCACTGAGCAGGGAGCCTGACACAGGGCTCAGTCCCAGAACCCTGGGATCATGATCTGAGCCCAAGGCAGTTACTTAACCCACTGAGCTATGCAGGTGCCCCTGATGTTTGCCAGAGTCTTCTTATGGTTAGACTGAGTCTTCACCATTGAGGTGATTTCTGTTATATATAAAACTATGTTGTACACAGTTATGTCTGTAAACATAGAGGCTAGATTTAAGTGGTTTTGAGTATGATCATGTTTGTGAAGGTAGTTGATTCTCAGGCAGACATACTGTGTTTTGTTAGTAAAGAAATGAGATCTATGTGTTACCTTCTTTTATACATACATTATTTGCCTATTATAAGTTACCCAATTCATGTATTTACCAGTTTACATTTAATCTTATACCAACTAGGGCAAAACAAATGCCAACGCCCCTCTTAATTCTGAAATTAGGATGAGGTAACAACAATAAAATGAAACATTCCAAGCCCACCTTTTAAATGTAAGTTATAAAATTTCACTTGGCTAAGTAAGGGTAAGGGGAAAGATATCATTTTTTATGGTTTTGATTTAGACTAAGAAATTTGTTTTACAACTACAAAATTAAAGCCATGTACCTTTTCTAAAGTGTAAGAGAAAAATCTAAACCCTCTTTTACAAGTTTAGCAGTGCTTTATGCACATGCTGTTTCTCCTGTCCCAGTTGCATTTATCAACTGATGGCTCACCAACAGCCCCAAGAGACTTCTTGGAAGCCCACCTCTGCTGGTGTCTATTGCTCTGTAAAGCCCTCCTGGTCTAGCTTTTGGTTTGGTTATTTCTGCTTATTTATTTCTACAGAATTTGTTTACACCTTACCTTTAACTACTGCATTTATTAAGTTATGGTGTAATGATTTGTTTCAGTATTTCTTGACCGCAGTATTTCTTTCTCGAGATCAAGAGCTATATTTTATTCTTACTTTTAGTATATAGTATCTGTAGTATATAGCCCAGTTCCAGATATACAGCAAGTAATTAATGTCTGGAATGAATGATTGGTAATTATATTTTGGTCTTAAAAAATATGTATGAGATTGAAATCACCAAGCACATGAACTCCATTAAAAAGTATTTATTTTAAAATAATTTAGTTTGGAACTAAAAGGTCTTCTTTCGGTTATTTCATTTTAATAATAAGAGAAAAACAGGGAAATGCTTTCTACTGTGGGAAATTACGTCCTTGATTAAATAATTCCTTTGCTTTTAAATTACCAAGTTTGTGGTGTTGCCTTGGTGGCAAAGTCCATTAAGTGTCTGACCCTTGGTTTCTGCTCAGGTTGTGATCTCAGGGTTTGGGATTGAGCCCTGTGTCAGGCTCCACATTCAGTGTAAAGACTGCTTAAGACTCTCTCTTCCTCTCCCTCAGCCCCTCCTAGCTGCACATTCTCAGTCTCTCAAATAAAATAAATAAAAAAAAAAAAATAACCAACTTTGTTGCTAGCAGGAATTGTAGAGTATTTTAATTTTGGAATAAATCTAGAATGCTTCAGGCAATTCATGTAACTGAAGATAAAGCTTTTGTATTGTTCATATACTAGAGTGAATTTTAATTGCATATAATCTCTTTAAAAATTTCTAACAACCTTACAAATCTTGCCAAATTGTTCTTCACTGAGGTATGTGACAAGTTTGAATTTGAAAATGCATTTGTGTTTGAAATTTATTTTATTTTATTTTAAATATTTTATTTATTTATTGGACAGAGATCACAAGTAGGCCAAGAGGCAGGCAGAGAGAGAGGAGGAAGCAGGCTCCCCAGTGAGCAGAGAGCCTGATGCAGGGCTTGATCCCAGGACCCTGACATCATGACTTGAGCCTAAGGTAGAGGCTTTAAACCACTGAGCCACCCAGGCACCCCTTGTGTTGGAATTTTAAATAAGGAGAGTATTTTGAAAAGGTAATCATGTTTACATTTGAGGAAAAAAACCATCTGTATCTCTATTTTTCTATCTCTATTTCTATCCTTGTATTTATATAAATATTTAATGGAATATAAATATATTATACATTTAATATAAATATATAAATATATATATATATCACATACACAATAATATAATGTAAATATATGTATTTAAAAGAAGTATTCTTGGTTAAACACAGAATATAGTACAAGAATTTTAATCCTAAGAGGAAGACATTGCAATGTATACACAGTGAAATGAGGGGCTCTTTGTGAATGAAAAGAAACCAATATGTAATTAGCAGTAGCAGACACTCTGGTGCATTTGAATATAACTTTAGTCTCTTATCTATGTAGCATGAACTCTACTGGAAATGGGAACATTTTCTTATTTCCTATAGTGTGTATGTATATTTGTGTGTTTGTGTGTCTTTGTCTAAGAAGTCAAAGACTCATGCACATGACTATTGATAGAAATGATGGAGATAATATGGAACTGTAACTTTAAAATTGTTTTCTTTCTCTTATAACCAAATCATCAAATTGATTTATGGCTGAGTTTCAGAAAAAAATCTGGGGAATAGTTTCTAGGCTAGCATAATGGATGGAGTTGGGTGATATCTTTATTATCACATGAATTGAAGGGTCAGGGTCATTGGCCTTGATTTCTGTTGGTTCTCTGGTTTCCCCAACAGCAGAGATCATGAAAAAAAAACAAAAACAAAAACAAACAAACAAAAACTTAAAAAAAGAAAATTGAGGAATAATTTGTTTCATCACCATTTCTACCATCATTGCCTTAATTTGGGTTTTCTCTGTTTCTCATCTGCTTTACTGGAAGAGACTCCCTGCTAGGCTATATACTTCTTATCTTCCTTGAAAGATCTTGCTCTCTAGGCTCCCTGTTTCTTCCCTCCTTCCAGTTCTCCATTCTGATGCTTTAAGGTAATCTTTTAAAGCAGAAATCTAATCATATCTTTGCCCTGCTTAAAATTCCTCATGGCTCTCATCACTTACAAGAAGAGTAACAGGGATTATATGAGTGACTGGCCCTACTAAACCCTCTGGTCTGATCTTACTTGAGACTCCAGCTTGAAACAATACTTTCTCATACTTCTGCCTACACAGTCAAATACATTGCCCCTCAGTTTTTCATTTAACCAAGTCCTAATCCTTCAAAATTTGATTCAGGCTTCACTTTTTTTGGTGGGAGGACTTAGAAATCAGTTATATCTACCTTTGCCCTCTTTCCCCAGTCTTAGGTATGCCTTTTGTGTGGAACTCTAAGACCATTTACGTGTCACATATAACATGTGTCATCCCTGTCTTATAATTTTTTCTGCTTTTTTCACTGGACTGTGAGTTCCTTGAGATCAAGGACTTCTTTTCTCTCTTCATCTATGATGTCTGACATAACTTCTGTTTAGAATCCTAAAAACCCAAGGGGTTATTTAATATTTATTTGAGTCTATTTTGCAGGTAGCTACTGGTCCAAAGGATTTTGCCACCTTGTTGTGAACCAAGTGGTATTAATTGTCAGTTTGATTTTCTAACCCCTATAGTTAGTAAATGTTTGCCTCTCTCCATTAACGTAGATTTAAAGTTGACTGAGGTATATTTAATTTTTTCCCTCTCTTGGTGTTTTCTTAAGTGGGTCTTTTTTTTTTAAATTTTTTAAAAAATTTATTTATTTGTCAGAGAGAGAGGGAGAGAGAGAGAGCAAGCACAGGCAGGCAGAGGCAGAGGGAGAAGCAGGCTCCCCGCCAAGCAAGGAGCCCGATGCGGGACTCGATCCCAGGACGCTGGGATCACGACCTGAGCCGAAGGCAGCCGCCCAACCAACTGAGCCCCCAGGCGTCCCTCTTAAGTGGGTCTTAATGTGTGAATGTGGCGATCATGGTATTTACTTTTGAATAGAGTTTTGTGATTCTTTAGATTTGTATTTTTAAACTTTTAACATGAGACATTCTTATTTATAATACTACTACTAATAGCTACATTATTAGCATAGTTTGTGAATTACTCTGTGTTAAGTTCTTTGTATGCTGTATTTAATTTCAAAAACAATCTTGTCAAGTCATTGTGATTAACTTCATTTTATAGATGAGGAAACTGTTTATAAATTAAAATTTCTTGCTTGAGTTTACACAGCTGCTAAGCACAGAGCTGAAGTTTGGACCTGGGTGGATCTGATTCTATAGATTGAGTTCTTAACTATTTTTTAAAATATATTTTAAAATTTTATTTTATTTTATTTTTTAAAGATTTTATTTATTTATTTGACAGAGATCACAAGTAGGCAGAGAAGCAGGCAGAGAGAGAGGAGGAAGCAGGCTCCCTGCTGAGCAGAGAGCCCGATGTGGGGGCTTGATTCCAGGACCCTGGGATCATGACCTGAGCTGAAGGCAGAGGCTTTAACCCACTGAGCCACCCAGGCACCCCTATATTTTTAAATTTTAAATTCTATTAACATGTAATGTATTATTTGTTTCAGAGGTAGAGGTCCATGATTCATTAGTCTTATTTAATACCCAGTGAGTTCTTAACTATTATATATCTCCTTGTTGCATTTATGATAGTGATTGCAAATAATAATTTGAAAGCAGTGAGTTTATTTCGTTTTTTTTCTTTAAGATTTACTTATTTATTTATTTATTTATTTATTTGACAGAGAGTGAGAGAAGGAGAGAGAGAGATCACAAGTAGACAGGGAGGCAGGCAGAGAGAGAGGGGAAAGCGAGCTTGCTGCTGAACAGAGAGTCCAATATGGGGCTCCATCCCAGGACCCTAGGATCATGACCTGAGCTGAAGGCAGAGGCTTAACCCACTGAGCCACCAGATGCCCTGATCAAGTTTTAAAAATCATTCTTACCGCAAATATTTCAGTTAGGCTTAACTTGAGATCATAGTGACAAAATAGTATAACACCAAATTTTACTGGTTTTGTATTCTTTTAAAATATCTTAACAGGTTAAAATTGGGTTCTTTTTTTCTTGTCTTTTTCTCCTCTGTACATTATTTGAGTAGGTTAAATTGTTTTTCCTATTAATTTGCACATTGGGATTTTTCTCATTGTATCCCATAGTGTCTTATAGATATGTTCCTCTGTCCTTCACATTTGTACATTTGTAGTTTGATCTGGAAGCTTTATCAGATTTGGATCTGATATTTTGGCAAGACCTGGGTCTACTTTGTTAGACATTCTTATGTTGTTATGGTATATCTTGCAGATCTTATATTGGTAGGTGTTAGATAAGTACTGCAAGATTAGAAAAATCTCTTCTTTCACTTCTGATTTTATGTGGAACAAGAAGAGGATGTAAGAGACATATGAAGTATGTGTTTGTGTTATCAAGAGTGATACTCAAAAAGTTAAAAAAAATTAAACAGAATGAATCAGCAATTCTACTTCTTGGTATATAACCCCCAGAAAATGAAAACAGGAACTCAAGCAAATATTTGTTGTTGTTGTTGTTTTAATTAACATATAATGTATTATTTGCTTCAGGGGTATAGGTCTGTGAATCATCAGTCTTACACAATTTACAGCACTCACCATAACACATACCTTCCCCAATATCCATAACCCAGCCACCCGATCCCTTCTCCCCTGCCCCCAGCAACCTTCAGTTTGTTTCCTGAGATTGAGTCTCTTATGCTTTGTCTCCCTCCCAATCCCATCTTGTTTCATTTTTTCCCTCCCTTCCTCCCATGACCCACCACCTTGCCTCTGAAATTCCTCATATCACAGGGATGATATGATAATTGTCTTTCTCTTATTGGCTTATTTCACTTAACATAATACTCTCTAGTTCCATCCACATTATTGCAAATGGCAATATTTCATTTTTTTGATGGCTGCATAGTATTCTATGTATATATACACCACATCTTCTATATCCATTCATCTATTGATGGACATCTAGTTCTTTCCATAGTTTGGCTGTTGTGGTCAAGCAAATATTTCTATACCCATGTTCATAGCAACATTATTTACAATAGTCAGAACGTAGAAGCCACCTAAATGTCCCGTGACAGTTAAATAAATAAAAGTTATTATATACATACAATGGAATGTTATTTATTCATAAAAAAGAATGAAGTACTGATATATGCTACTACTTCTGTCTTTTTCTTGGTGTATAGAAATGCAACTGATTTCTGGGCGTTGATTTTCTATCCTGACACTTTAATGAATTCCAGTATGAGTTCTAGCAGTTTTGGAATAGAGTCTTTTGGGTGTTCCACATAAAGTGTCATATCACCTGCAAAGAGGGAGAGTTTGACTTCTTCTTTGCTGATTCAGATGCCTTTTATTTCTTTTTGTTGTCTGATTGCCGACGCTAGCACTTTCAGTACTATGTTGAATAGCAGTGGTGATAGTGGACAGCTCTGCCATGTTCCTGACCTTAGGGGAAAAGCTTTCAGTTTTTCCCCATTGAGAATGATATTCGCTGTGGGTTTTTCATAGATGGCTTTGATGATATTGAGGTATGTACCTTCTATGCCTACACTGTGGAGTTTTGATCAAAAAAGGATGCTGTACTTTGTAAAATGCTTTTGCAGCGTCTATTGAGAGTATCATATGGTTCTTGTTCTTTCTTTTATTAATGTATTATATCACACTGATTGATTTGCAGATTATGAACCAGCCTTGCAGCCCAGGAATTAATCCTACGTGGTGAATAATTCTACTAATGTACTGTTGGATCCTATTGATCAGTATGTTGGTGAGAATTTTTCTCTCTGTGTTCATCAGGGATATTGATCTGTAATTCTCCCTTTTGATGGGGTCTTTGGTTTTGGGATCAAGATGATGCTGACCTCATAAAATGAGTTTGGAAGTTTTCCTTCCATTTCTATTTTTTGGAAGAGTTTCAGGAGAATAGGTATTAATTCTTCTTTAAATGTTTGGTAGAATTCCCCTGGGTTGTCGTCTGGCCCTGGACTCTTGTTCGTTGGGAGATTTTTGATGACTGCTTCAATCTCCTTATTGGTTATGGGTCTGTTCTGGTTTTCTATTTCTTCCTGGTTCAGTTTTGGTAGTCCATATGTCTCTAGGAATGTATCCATTTCTTCTAGATTGTCAAATTTGCTGGAGTATAGTTGCTCATAATATGTTCTTATAATTGTTTGTATTTCTTTGGTGTTGGTTGTGATTTCTCCCCTTTCTTTCATGATTTTATTAATTTGGGTCTTTTTTCTTTTCTTTTTGATAAGTCTGGCCAGGGGTTTATCAGTCTTATTAATTCTTTCAGAGAACCAGCTCCTAGTTTCGTTGATCTGTTCTGTTCTTTTGGTTTCTATTTCATTGATTTCTGTTCTGATCTTTGTTATTTCTCCTCTCCTGCTGGGTTTAGGCTTTCCTTGCTGTTCTTTCTCCAGCTCCTGAGGTGTAGGTTGTCTGTTTGAGACCTTTCTTGTCTCTTGAGAAAGGCTTGTATTGCTATATACTTTCCGCTCAGGACCGCCTTTGCTGTGTCCCAAAGATTTTGAACAGTTGTGTTTTCATTTTCATTTGTTTCCATGCATTTTTTCAATTCTTCTTTAATTTCCTGATTGACCCTTTCTTTCTTTAGTAGGATGCTCTTTAGCCTCCATGTATTTGAGTTCTTTCCAACTTTCCTCTTTGATTGAGTTCTAGTTTCAAGCACTGTGGTCTGAAAATATGCAGGGAATGATCCCAATATTTTGATACTGGTTGAGAGCTGATTTGGACCCAGGATGCAATCTATTCTGAAGAATGTTCCATGTGCACTAGAGAAAAATGTGTATTCTGTTGCTTTGAGATAGAATGTTCTGAATATATCTGTGATGTCCATCTGGTCCAATGTGTCATTTAAGGCTTTTATATCCTTGTTGATCTTTTGCTTGGATGATCTTTCCATTTCATTGAGGGGGGATGTTAAAGTCCCCTACTATTATTATATTATTGTCGATGTGTTTCTTTGATTTTGTTACTAACTGGTTTATATAATTGACAGCTCCCATGTTAGGGGCATAGATATTTAAAATTATTAGATCTTCTTGTTGGACAGACCCTTTGAGTATGATATAGTGTCCTTCCTCATCTCTTATTATAGTCTTTGGCTTAAAATGTAATTTGTTTGATATAAAGATTGTCACCCGAGCTTTCTTTGGATGTCCATTAGCATGGTAAATGGTTTTCCACCCCCTCAGTTTAAATCTGGAGGTGTCTTTGGATTTAAAATGAATTTTGTATAGACAGCATATCGATGGGTCTTTTTTTAAAAAAATATTATTTATTTATTTATTTATTTGACAGAAATCACAAGTAGGCAGGGAGGCAGGCAGAGAGAGAGAGAGAGGGGAAAGCAGGCTCCCTGCTGAGCAGAGAGCTCAGATCGGAATCTCGATCCCAGGAACCCAAGATCATGACTTGAGCCGAAGGCATAGGCTTAACCCACTAAGCCACCCAGGTGCCCCCGTGGGTCTTGTTTTTTTATCCATTCTGATACCCTGTGTCTTTTGGTTGTGGCACTTAGGGAAACTACTGAAAGATATGAATTTAGTGCCATTTTATTGCCTGTAAGGTGATTGTTACTGTATATTGTCTCTGTTCCTTTCTGGTCTACTACTTTTAGGCTCTGTCTTTGCTTAGAGGACCCCTTTCAATATTTTCTGTAGGGCTGGTTTGGTGTTTGCAAATTCTTTTAATTTTTGTTTGTCCTGGAATCTTTTTATCTCTCCTTCTATTTTCAGTGACAGCCTGGCTGCATATTTTTCTCGTTTAGTTCTCTGAATATATCATGCCAGTCCTTTCTGGCCTCCCAGGCTCTGCAGATAAGTCTGCTGTTAATCTAATATTTTTTTACCCTTGTATGTTACAGACTTCTTATCCTGAGCTGCTTTAAGGATTTTCCCTTTGTCTCTAGGACTTGTAAGTTTTACTATTAGATGATGGGGTGTGGACCTATTTTTATTGATTTTGAGGGGGTTTCTCCATGCCTCCTGGATTTTGATGCTTGTGCCCTTCACCAAATTAGGGAAATTATCTGCTATAATTTGCTCCAATATACCTTCTGTCCCTCTCTCTCTTTCTTCTTCTTCTGGGATCCCAATTATTCTAATATTGTATTCTAATAATAATATTGTTACGGTATCACTTATCTCTCGAATTCTCCCCTTGTGGTCCAGTAGTTGTTTGTCTCTCTTTTGCTCAGCTTCTTTATTCTCCATCATTTGGTCTTCTATATCAGTAATTCTCTCTTCTGCCCCTTTTATCCTAGCAGTAAGAGCGTCCATTTTTGCTTGCCCCTCATTAATCACTTTTTTAATTTCAACTTGGTTAGATTTTAGTTATTTTATTTCTCTAGAGAGAAATTCTCTCGTATCTTCTATGCTTTTTTCAAGCCCAGATAGCATCTTGATAATCATCATTCTGCACTCTGGTTCTGACATCTTACTGATGTCTGTATTGATTAGGTCTCTAGCTGTCAGTACTTCCTTTTGTACTTTTTTTGAGATGAGTTTTTCGACCTTGTCATTTTGTCCAGATAAGAAGAGATGAATGTGAGAACAACATACTAAAAGGGTAGCAAGGACCCCAGAAAAATATACGCTAACCAAATCAGAAGAGACCTGAAACTGGGGGAGAAGAAAGGGGAATAAAATGACATATATATATAGGTTTATTAATACATATATCTATTTTTATTAATAGTCTTATTAATTTATTAATAGTTTTATTAATATATCTATCTATCTGTATATAGATATCTATATCTATATATGAATGATTTGACTGGTGAGTAGAACAGAGGCACACACTTGATTTTGGGTGTATTTTGGTCTGTTAGAAGAAACTGCCTCCCAAAATTTTAAAGAAAGAAACACTTATATACATATAAGAATAAGGATAAACATGATGAAGGGATAGAATATGAAGGCCAATATGAACATTAAGAGATTCTACAAAAGGAATTGATGGATAAGAAGTTGGTTGAAAAAAGAAAGATAAAAAAAAGGAGAGAATGTGATCTGGCTGGAGAATAGAACAAAGCCATATGCTAGATTTAGGGTACATTTTGATTTCTTAGAGGAAACTGTACCCTAAAACTTTAAAGAAATGAAAACTTATATGTGTACAAAAAATAAGGTTAAATACAATGAAGCAGTAGAATATAACAGTGAAAATTAAAATATTTTAAAGAAGGTATTGATAAGATAAAATAGTTTATATAGGTTAAATAGGAAAGAGGAAAAATAAAAAAAATAGAATGAGAAAAAAATAAAATTAAAAAAATTTACTTTGAAAGACTAAATAACCATGGGGAAAAAGCCATGAACTCTATTAGCTGCATTCCCCTAGCTCTGGAGTTCTGTAGTTCTCATTGATTGGTGAAGTTGGTCTTGGCCTGACATACTTGCTGGTCTTCTGGGGGAGGGTCCTGTTGCAGTGATTCTCAAATGTCTTTGCCTGGGGTGGAATTGCACCGCTCTTGCCAGGGGCCAGGCTAAGTAATCTGCTCGGTTTTGCTCTTGGTAGCTTTTATTCCCTGAACGCTTTCAGTAAAGCTTTGTAGGAGGAGAATGAAGATGGTGGCCTCCCAGTCTCCCACCTGGAGGAGCTGAGAGCTTGAGGCCCCGCCCCTCATTGCGCCCTCAGAGAAATGGAATCAATCTCTTCCTTCTCTCTGGTCTCTGGCCATCCTCTGAGCTTACCTGGCCTGTGACTGTTTGTTTTCATCTTTGGCATAGGGCCCTGTTTGGAGTCTCCAAACCCAGCAGATTCCTGCAGTGTGCCCCTGCACTGCTCCTCCTGGTTGAGGAAGGGGGGATCTCCGTGGATCTGCCACTTGTGGGTTTTCTGCTCGAAGAGCAGTGGTCCAACTGTGCCTTGGATCATGTTTTAAGCTAATCCCGACCTGAGAGCTCACTCCTCGGCTCCATCTTTGCCGCTGGCTTCTCTGATCTGATACCTGCGGGCTCTGCCACACTCAGGCATCCTTGGTCTTTTTGTGACCCCATGGGTCTTGAGACCACACTGTCCCAGTAAGGGCTCTTCTTCCTGCTTAGCCTCTGGTGTAACCTCCTTCAGTGCAACAGACTTCTAAAAGTTCTGATTTTGTGCTCCGCTGCTCTGTGGCTTGCTGGGAGCCGGCCCTCCCCCTGCAATCTATCTTCCTGTGTATAGCCTTGGATTCACTTCTCCACACATCCTACTTTCCAGAAAGTGCCTGCTTTTCTGTTCCTAGAATTACTGCTCTACTTATCTGCAATCTCCTGTTGAGTTTGTAGGTGTTCAGAATGGTTTGATCTCTAGCTAGCTGAATTCCTGGGACCCAATGAAATTTAGGTCTACTACTCCTTTGCCATCTTGCTTCTCTTGCTGAAGCTTTTTTATTTTGATTAGTCCAAATAGTTTATTTTTCTTTTTGTTTCCCTTGTCTCTTAGGAGACATATCTAGAAATATATTCTTATGGCTGATGTCAGAGAAGTTACTGCCTCTCTTCTTTTCTAGGACTTCTGTGGTTTCAGGTTTCAGTTTTTGGTCCTTAATCCACTTGAGTTTGTTTCATTCTTTTGCATGTAGCTGTCCAGTTTTCCTAACACCATTTGTTGAAGAGACTGTTTTTCTCCATTGTATATTCTTGCCTCCTTTGTCAAAGACTACTCAACCATATAAAAATCATGGGTTTATTTCTGGACTCTCTATTCTGTTCTTTGAATCTTTGTTTCTGTTTTTGTGCCAGTGCCATGCTGTTTTGATTACTAAAATTTTGTAGTAAAACTTGAAATCTGAGATTGTGATACCTCCAGTTTTGTCCCCCCCCCCCCCCCGCCCCAAGATTGCTTTAGCTATTTGGAGTCTTTTTTGGTTCCATACAGGTTTTGGGATTATTTATTCTAGCTCTATGAAAAATACTGTTGGCATTTTGATCAGGATTACATTAAATCTATGGAGTGCTTTGGCTAGTATAGGCTTTTTTTTTTTTTTTAACATTTTATTTATTTATTAGAGAGATGGAGAGAGAGCACAAGCAGGCAGATCAGCAGGCAGAGGGAGAGGGAGAAGGAGGCTCCCCATTGAGCAGGGACCCTGATGCGGGCCTCATTCCCAGGACCCTGGGATCATTACCTGAGCTGAAGGCAGCTGCTTAACCTCCTGGGCCACCACTAGGTGCCCCTAGTATAGACATTTTAATAATATTTGTTCTTCTAATCCATGAGCAGGGGATACCTTTTCATTTGTTTGTATTGTCTTTAATTTCTTCCCTTAATGTGTTATAGTATTTAGAGTACAGGCTTTTACTCCTTGACTAAGTTTATTCCTAGATACTCATTATTATTAGTGTAATTATAGATGGGATTGTTTTCTTAATTTCTCTTTCTTCTGCTTCATTATTAGTGTATAGAAATGTTGTGGGTTTCTGTCTATTGATTTTGTATTCTGTGACCTTACTGAATTCATTTAATAGTTCTAGTAGTTTTTTGGTGGAATCTTTAGGGTTTCTATATGTCGTATCACTTCCTCTGTAAATAGTGAAAGTTTTCCTTCTCCTTTACCAATTTGGATGTCTTTTATTCCTTATTCTTTTTTGATTGCTGTGGCTAGGACTTCCAGTACTATGTTGAATAAAAGTGGTGAGAGTGGACATCCTTGTTCCTGCTGAGAGTTTTTCCCCATTGAGTATAATGTTATAATGTTAGCTGTGGGTTTTTCATATATGACCTTTATTATGTTGAGGTGTGTTCCCTACTTTATTGAGGGTTTTTATCATGAATGGATATTGTACTTTGTCAAATGCTTTTTCTGCATGAAGTGAAATGGTCATATGGCTTTTAATCTTTTGTTGATTATACCCCTTTTTTCTTCTATTGCAAGTGTTAGATCCGAATTAGAATTTTTTTTAAAGATTTTATTTTATTTATTTGACAGAGATCACAAGTAGTCAGAGAGGCAGACAGAGATAGAGAGGAGGAAGCAGGCCGAGGGATTTTACTAGTTATCTCAGAACATGGACCCAAAGAAGTGTATGTTTTACTTTTTTGAGGAATGAGAATTTTGTATCTGGTAGCATTGAGAAGGTTAAGAGACTTCACCTACCTTTCCACATAAGAATATATATTTTTCTTTTCTTGAAACTTTCTCTTTCTTTAAGAAAGGATTCAGATCAGAGGTTTTTTGAAAATCTACTTGGGTAGATTATGAAGGACTTGACTTTCTCTTCAGTAGGAGATGGCAATCTTAGCACATTTACTTTTAATTAAAACCAGAACCCAGTGGTTCACTAGGGAATTTATTGTTACATTTAAGCAATGAGAATTTTAAAGTTGGGAGTGGAGTGTTCTCTTATGAACCTTACAGTGCATTTGGGCCTCAGGATTTAAAAATGTTGTTGACTGCCCATTGTGCAATAAAAAGGTTAAAAGTCATCATTTTAATAGTTTTGTGGCATTTTCTTTTCTTTCATTATAATGCTTGTCTTATGGGTTTTATAAAGGTTCATTAGAATAGTGCGACTTCTGTTGGAAGGACATTAAATTAAATTCTTGGTTTGACTGCCCACTCTTTTTGGAGGGAGGGGCAGTGGGTGAGGGAGAGACAGAGAATCTCAAAAAGACTTCATGCCGCTCAGAGCCCAGTGGTTTGATCTCACAATCCCGAGGTCATAACCTGTGTGGAAATCAATAGTCCAACCCTTAACCCACTGAGCCACCCAGGTACTTCTACTGGCAACTGTTTTATCCTTGACAAAATTGGTTGGTCTTTTAATGTTATATATACAACGGAAGATGGTAACAGTTGTGCACTGACATATAAAAAGTAACTGAGATTTTATTATACATAGGAAAATGAGGTAGAAAGCAGAGGTGCTCATCTGCACAATTCTAACTCTTAATGACCTTTATTTGAAATATTTATCTGAAATATATATATATGTATACATATATACAATTTACATATATATGTAAATTGTGTGTGTGTGTATACACATACATATATAAAATTATATTTTTCATTTTGCTTTGATTATAAACTATTAACATTTATTCATGAACTTTAGATCTATAGTTCTTTTAGTGTAGTAAGACTGTTTTAAGGAGTATTTTTCCTTATACTGTCATGTTAATTGTTTATAAATCAGAGAATACAGTTAGATGAATAAAAAACAGTTATATGAGTGCTTTGCTATTAAGTTTTGTGACTAATTGTGATTATTGACTTTTAGAGATTAATTTATACACACACATACTTTTAAAAAAATTTTATTTTTTAAAATTTCTTTTCAGTGTCCCAGAATTCATTGTTTAATGTGCCACACCCAGTGCTCCATGCAATACGTGCCCTCCATAATACCCACCACCAGGCTCACCCAACCTTCTACCCCTACCCCCTCCAAAATCCTCAGATTGTTTCTCAGAGTCCACAGTCTCTCATGGTTTGTCTCCCCCTCCAATTTCTCTCAACTCCCTTCTCTCCATCTTCCCAGGTCCCCTGTGTTATTCCTTATGCTCCACAAATAAGCAAAACCATATGATAATTGACTCTCTCTGCTTGACTTATTTCACTCAGCATAATCTCTTCCAGTCCCATTTATGTTGATACAAAAGTTAGGTATTCATCCTTTCTGATGGAGGCATAATACTCCATAGTATATATGGACCACATCTTCCTTATCCATTCGTTCGCTAAAGGGCATCTTGGTTCTTTCCACAGTTTGGTCACTGACACACGCATACTTTAAACAGAATGAGCTATACTGCGGAATCCTGGATTTTTTGCCTTACAAATTTTGACCGTCTTTCCATGTCAATAAATATAAATCTACACTTAACAACTGAGGCATCCAGGTCCCCCCAAAATACTATGGTCATTTTAAAATTTGTATGGAACCACAAAAGACTTCAAGTAGGCAGCAGTCTTGAGAAAGAAAAACAAAGCTGGAAGTATACTTTTTGATTTCAAATTATATTAAAAACCTATAGTAACTAATATGACATTGACAGAAACATAGGTACATAGATCAATGGAACAAAATAAGGACATAGAAATTAGTTTATGGCAAAGGAGCCATAAATATACATCTGAGGAGAGGATAGTCTCTTCAATAAATGGTGTTGGAAAACTGGATTGTCACATCCAACAGAATGAACTGGACCCTTCCATACACAATAGTAAACTCCAAAATGGATTAAAAACTTGAATGTAAGAACCCATAAAACTCCTAGAAGAAAACATAAGAAGTAAGCTCTTTGACAGAAGTCTTGGCAATGATTTTTTGGATTTGACAGCAAAAGTAAAGGCAACAAAGTGAAAAATAAACAAGAGGCATACAGCACTGTGTAAATTTAAGAGGTACAGTGTAAATGATTTGACTTACATATATTGTGAAATGATTACCATAATAAGTTTAATTAGTATCCATCATCTCATATAGATAGAAAAGAATAAAAACAAAAACATTTTTTCCTTGTAATGAGAACTCTTATGATCTACTCTTCTAACAATTTTCAAATATTATTTCTTAATAAAACTAGAAAGAAAAAAAAGAACATTTTAGTACCACAAAAATCAGAGTGGAGGGCACCTGGGTGGCTCAGTGCATTAAGCCTCTGCCTTTGGCTTCGGGTTATCTGCTCAGTGGGGAGGCTGATTCCCTTTCCCCCTCTGCCTGCCACTCTGCCTACTTGTGATCTCTCTTTTTCTGTCAAATAAATAAATAAAATCTTAAAAAATCAGAGGGGAAATAGAAATACTAGAAATTAATACTCCAAATAAAGTTGTTTGATGATCAAAAGTGAGCATCAAAAGTGGAGGAGGTTTCTTTGTATCATTACAATTATTAAAACAAAAATGTATTTATGAGGTTTCATGCAAATTTAAAAATAAACACTACCTTAATACAACCCTTTTCTCTAACCCCCCCCCACCCAAACATCAAACTCAGCTTCTGTACAGCAAAAGAAACCATCAACAAAAAGAAAAGGAGTCTACAGAACCAGAGAAAACATGTGCAATCATATATCTGATAAGGAATTCATATCCAGAATATATAAAGAACTCATACGAATCAATAGAAGAAAATCCCCAAATAATCTGATTAAAAATGGTCAGAGGAACTGACTAGATATTTTCCCAAAGAAGACATACAGATGTCCAACAGATACATGAAAAGTTACTCAACATCCCTAATTATCAGAGAAATGTAAATCAAAGTCATAATGAGATATCACCTCATGCTTGTTAGAATGGCTGCCATCAAAAAGAGACGAGATAACAGGTGTTGGCTAGGATGTAGAGAAAAGGGAACTCTTATGCACTGTTGGTTGGAATGCAAATTGGTATGGGCGCTATAGAAAACAGTATGGAGGTTCCTCAGAAAACTAAAAATAGAACTATTGTATGATTCAGGAATCCCACTTCTGGGTATATATCCAAAGGAAATGAAAACAGGAATTCGAAGAGATATATGGACTTACATGTGCATGCAGCATTCTTCACAGCAGCCAAGATACAGAACAACTTATGTGTTTATCAGTGGATGAATGGGTAGAGAAAATGTGTAGACACATGCAATGGAATATTATTCAGCCAGGAGAAAGAAAGAAATTCCATCATTTGCAGCAACATGTAAGGACCTTGAGGGCATTATGTTTGATGAAATAAAACAGACATAGACAAATACTACGTGGTATCACTTGTGTGGAATCTAAGGAAAAAAAAAAAAAGTAAAACTCACAGAAACAGAGTAGAAAAGTAGTTGCCAGGGGCTGAGGATAGGGGAAATCCAGAAATGTTGGTAAAAGGGTACAAACTTTCAGCTATGAAATGAATAAATAAGGTCTGAGGAGTTAATGTAAAACATGGTGGCTATAGTTGATAACACCATTGTATAATTGAAATTTGATGAGTGTAGAACTTAAATGTTTTTACCAAAAAAAAGAAAAAAAAAGATAAGTATGTGAGGTGATCTATGTTAGTTAACTAATGGGCAGAATACTTCTGTTTAAGGATTGTGTACCTATATCAAATTACCATGATGTACACTTTAAATATCTTAAATTTTATTTATCCATTATGCCTCAATAAGCTGAAGTTAAAATGAGAAGAAAAAACCTATGTTCATAAATTACCAGTTTTGAATATCTGTTTTTCTCTGGTATTTCTTTAGGCTAAAATTCTAGTACCGGATAATTGGGATAAAATGTTTTTGATTCACAGTATAAATTGTTTTATGCAAATAGATGGACCCAGCTTACCCTTTTCACAGCTATGTGTAATACCTATGCCCACACTAGGTATTATGATTTTTTAAAAAGTTCAGAATCTCCCTTTAATAGACATGTTGTTAGATTTTTGTTATTTGGAATAGTAGTGAATATTTATTGGACACTACTAGGTGCTACCATCTAAGACTGTGCTAAGGATTTAACCCAAACTTTCTCATTTAATTCTCAAGGCAACCTTGTAAAGTAGGTCAATATTCTTAGTTAGGCATGAGAAAATTTAGGATTGACAAGATGAAACAGTTTTGCCAGGGACACACAACCTGTGAATGATGTGTCTTTAACTTTTAAACTTAACTTTTAACTGTTCATTTACTTAGTTGTGCAAATGTTTTAACTTTTTATGATGTTAAATGCTTGATGTTTTTGTTATGACTCTGATCTTTGTATCATTTTTTTAAAGATTTTATTTATTTGAGAGAGAGAGAGTGAGAGAGAGTGTGAGAGGGGAGAAGGTCAGAGGGAGAAGCAGACTCCCCATGGAGCTGGGAGCCTGATGCGGGACTTGTTCCCGGGATTCCAGGATCATGACCTGAGCCGAAGGCAGTAGCCCAACTGAGCCACCAGGCGCCTTCTTTGTATCATTTTTATGAAGATCATTTTTAGACTTTAATTCTAAAATATTTTCTAGAATTGAGTCCTGCATTGGGCTTTTTGCTTGGCGGGGAGCCTGCTTTTCTCTCTGCCTCTGCCTACCACTCTGCCTGCTTGTGCGCACTCTCTCTCTCTCTCTGACAAATAAATAAATAAATAAATAAAATCTTAAAAAAAAATCTGTTTAGTTTTTGACACTCTTGATCACTTTTTGTTTGTTTCAGGTTTTTATTTAAGTTCTAGTTAGTTAACATATAGTGTAATATTGGTTTCATTGATTCATTACTTACATGTAACATCCTGTGCTCAATCACAAGTGCCTTCCTTAATCCCAATCACCCATTTAGCCCATCCTCCAACCCACCTCCCTCCAACAACCCTCAGTTTGTTCTCTATAGTTAAGGAGTATGTTTTCTGGTTTGCCTCTGTCTATTTCTCTCTCTCTCTGTCTCTCAATTTTTTCTTCCTTCCCCTATGTTCATCTGTTTGTTTCTTAAATTCCACATATGAATAAAATCATATGGTATTTATCTTTTTCTGATTGACTTACTTTACTTAGTACAATACTCTTTAGCTCCATCCATGTCATTACAAATGGCAAGATTTCATTCTTTTTGCGGCTGAGTAATGTTCCATTATATATACATATATATCTCTCTCACATCTTTATCCATTCATCAGTCAAAGGACATCTGGGTTCTTTCCATGATTTGGGTATTGTAGACATTGCTGGTATAAACATTGGGGTGCATATGCCCCTTTGAATCAGTGTTCTTGTGATCATATTTTTAATACCTGCTTTTATTTCTTTAAACATAAAATATAGTATTTTTATGTTCTCTGTTTATAATTTCAGTATAGTTCGTAGTTCTGATTCTGCTGTCTATTATTTTTGCTATCTTTTGCTTTTATTGTCTTCAGTTCCTTGTATATTGTGATTTTGTCTGCGAGGTCATATTCTTTGGAACTGTATCCATGGGGATGATTGGTGTGTTCCTTCAGAAATTTGAGTTGTCTTTGGTCAGGTGCTTGGTTGTTCTATTAACCTAGGATCCCTTTATACTAAATTCATGGATTAAGGTTTCTTGGGCAAGCCAGTAGAATGAATTTGTTCTGAAAACCCACATTGGTCAGCTTGGGGTTTATGAATTCCTAGGAGATAAATTTTTTCCCTTCACCTGGTTCCAAGTTTTGAGATGTGCATTTTATTTTGCTTTCTCTTGGGCTTGAGGGGGAAATGCTATTTCTGAGTTCTCCTTATGCTAAGGGTAGAGCCCTTTGTGGTTTAGGCTTTCTACTGCGGGGAGGGAGATAATTACAGGATCAATTAGATTCCCCACATAGGGTGGGCCCCAAGGTTTTCTCCTTTACCATGTCATTTGAGACCATGGAAACTGAAGCTGAAAGTTACCTGGTTTAGGAAAATGCCCCAGCGGCTCTGTTTACCTTTTTACTTTCATTTACTGTTTGGCTTCTGAAATCTATTTACCTTTTTTTTGGCAGCATATTGATGTGCTTAAAAATGCTGCTTTTAACAAACATCTTATTCAGTAATTTAGTGGGAGAATCAGGGTTTTATCTGCTATTCTCATCTACTCATTTAATAATTTAATTTTATTTATCTTGTAAGCAGTTCATTTGGAAATAAGACAAGAGTAAAGAAAAATTATATAGAAGAATCAGTAAGCAGTTATATTAAGCTTCGTCTGCCAAAGTGATATAATTAACATTTTATATTTAAATGGGATGTTACTTAAAAGCATACAAAGTGCAGTTGTGATGATAGGCCATGTTGAATTTGTAATCAGAAAGAGATTTAGAGATTATGTCATTAGAGTACCTACTTTATGCTTAGTTTTCAGTTGGACGAAAAAGACTGGAGATTAGAAGATTTATAGGGTTAAGTTCTGGCCCTGCTACTTAACAAATCATCGAACTTTCCTGAGCCTTCAGTTTCTTCACAGTCACATGAGAACAATACTCTTGACCTTCCCAAGTTATAGAATAGTTTCTAGAGTTGGATATGCTAATAATCTATGTGCCAGCACTTATAAACAGCTGTTATTTTTCATCTTAAAGTTTTCATAATTTGCTCTATTAATATCATGAAACTTCTCTGAGAGGTCATCAATACATTCATAGAATGCTAACTTTGTTCCATATAACTTTTAAAACCCACCTTAATTTTTTACATTTCTTTGTTTAGTTTCCTCTTTGTATGACCTTATAGCTCAGTCTACCTTTAGAGCATAAGGGAGAAACCAAGAAATTTTGAAAGCTGATTTAGAAAGATTTATTGAAATATTGAGTGTTACCCAGTTTTACATCTCTTTCATGTCCATATCATTTGGATCTGTATTCCAGTGTTTTAGGGCATAGAGTAAAATTAGTCTTTGGTAGAGAATAGTAAGAGCCTGCAATATCCAATCACTCAGTATTGGGAAGATTTTTTAAAAAGTCCATTGCCTTTTGATAGGATTAGGTTCTTTTCTACTTGTCAGCAGAGGGAGCCTTTGCCTCACTTTTGGATTCCAGAAGCCTGTGGTGGTGAAATTATAAAGAGCCAACTCTCTATGGAAAAATGTTTGTTTCCTCACCTAGGACTGAATAGGTTTTGGAACAAGTTTTTCCTTTGTTCTTATAAAGGAAAAACTTTCTGTACTTGTTTTCTGAGTTCTTTACAATGGCGGCCCTTAAGTGCTGCTGTGGGAAGTTCTTTAAAGATGGTTGATGCTGGGGGGCGCCTGGGTGGCTCAGATGGTTAAGTGCCTGCCTTTGGCTCAGGTCATGATCTTGGAGCCTGGAGTCGAGCCCCACATTGAGCCCAGCATTGAGCTCTGCAATAGTGGGCTCCCTGCTCAGTGGGGAGCTGTACTTAGTACTATAACATTTTCTACTTCCTACTTACTTGTATTATATTGTTTTTATAGAAGATGTTGGTGATATTAGTCTGTGTTTTTAAAAAAATTCTTGTGATAGAGCAGTTCATAAGGTTGACAAACTATGATGATCAGTGAAATGGAAAAACCTGCAATCACTGCCTTAGCAAATACTTTGGCAAAGAAAGATCGGAATTTCTGAACTGAATCATTTCCAACTTCCTGGTCACCCTTTGTCCTAACTTTCCCCTGAGATGTTTTCTACCCTTTATACCTATGAAGAGAGACTTACTGACTAAACTGTCGTATCCAAGGTATATAGGTAAGTGTGTAGGTACTAGGGTAAGTTAGTTTGGTTGCCTTTTTTTTTTTTTTTTTTTTTTTTTAGCATGCAGATTTTGAGATTAAGGTTTGCATGCATTCCTACCAAGTTCCAGATACTAACCTGGGTATTTTGCATATGTTCCCTTCTTTAATCTTCACAGCAACCCAGTGGGGTGTAGAGGTTGTGATAAGTTTTATTTTGCATTTCAAGAAACAGACTGAATTAAATTAAACAAAATAGCCAGAGTCACATCTCTGTGTCAGAGCCAGGATTCAAAACCTTCCCATCTTGTCTTTCTGATTCAAAATCATTGCTCTTACCACTATACATTAATACTTTAATCTGTCTTTGATACTTTCTCCACTCTGTTCTTTTATGATATACCATCCTGCTCTGGGAAAAGGTTAACAGCCAGAGAGTATCTTATTCAGTACCTTTTTTTGAGTGCTTTTCCTCAGGTAATAATCCCTTGTTTCTTATTGCCAAGAAAGACTGCATGCAGAGTATTAATAAGTACTAAAGCTTTAAGGTTTAATCTGTATGTGTTTTTGAAGTTAGCGTTTATGAAATACTGATGGATCTGAAGATCATTCTATTCCTTTGGCAGCCTCTTTGGATTTCCATAATTTATTCTCTATGGTTGAGTGATTTTCACATTCATTTATATGTTTTCCTTTGGAGTCCTCTCCCACCCCATTTTTATTTCCTGTGCCTTTCCACTAGAGTTTATCTTCTTAAGAGCTGAGTTATCCTTAAACTTTTCCCTTTCTTAATATTTCTTAGTGTATCTAATGTTGGGCATATAGTGAGTACTTTGTTTTTTGACAGTACTAAGCCCTAAAATAATTAAGAATTCTAATTGCAAAGTGTGACATATTAAAACCAATTATTTGGGGCCTTTACAATGCCATTTTTACTTTAGTGCTATTCATTCATTCTTTCATTCATTCAACAAGTATCTATTGAGCCATTGAGCCCTACTCTATTCTAGGGACTTATCAGGGTTGGAAGGTGTGGTAAATAGAGCATAATGCCAGCCAGGTATTAAGGTGTTTTCATGTGAATATGGCAATAATGTCAAATATCTTGGCCTGCTTGAGGATCATTGCCATCCTGCTACCTAGTACTACAGTCTGACTTGTTTTTTTCCTTTCATGATGGTTTAGTTTACTTGAACAAATATATTGGGCCCCAACATTTAAGGGATGGCACTCAATGTTGTGAGCTAGGTAATGAAAACAAAATAGGCTCATCTTCAAGGGTTTTATGCTTTGTTTATGGAAGTTGGAGGGGGGAGAGAGATATGCTAAATTTAGCCATCATCAGGAAAAATATTGTCAGTACTAATAGGGGGAGTGATGCACAATGTACTAAGACTAGAGGGAGAGTGTGGTATTTATGCCTCAAGGGGATTGGAGAAGGCTTCGAAGTGATGGGATTGTATCCTGGAGATTGAGGATGTGTAGAAGGATTTTGTGAGGTTTAAGGTAGGGGTAAAGCACCTGAGATAAATTGAACTAGACTGACAAATGCATAAGGGCATTTAGGTCAGGCTTATGTTACCTGAGGTGTTTGGTGGTTGGGACTGGATGTGAGGAAGTAGTCAAAATTCATTTAGCAGACACATTAAAGAGTTCTTTGGATTTCCTGCTTATTAATTTATACTTATTTCTGGAGACACTGGAGTACCTTTGAAGTTTTTGAGTGGGTTGATAACATGATTGCATCTGTATATTAAGATGATTGCTTTGATATATTTGTTTTTATGAATTTTATTAAAGATATGGCTACTCTTAGAAGAATACAAGGAAATCTATTAGACCAAACAATGGTTAAGTGGCACATTGAACTTTTGGTAAGAATTGACAGTTAAGGAAATTTAAAGTCACCATTGTCATTATCTGTAACTCATTTTGGTTTACTTTAAAAAAATTGTACGAGTTTAGATGGAGTTTAACCTCAACTGAGAATTTCTTGGCTTTAGATATTTTTTTCACAACCTAATTTAATTGGTTATAGTGAGTGTAGTGTAGACTATAGACTATTGTTCCTTCTTTTGATACACTCATGGTTTTAGGATTAAGAGAACTAACAATATATAAAAAGCAAATATTTAGCTTTTGGAGTTATTGCTTTATGGGATAGTTAATATTGCAAATGGAAAATGTTTGTATAAAATGAAAAAGTATTTAAAATGTTTTGTTTGTTAATTTTTTTTGGTTTTCTGGTTTCCTATCATGACTTGTTATTACCTTGAGAACTCTACCTTGCTTTGAAACTAGTTACTTAAAAACGTATACCCCCAACATACTCTTTAAGAATTTTTCTTTTGGATGAGGGAAAAGAAAGGAATGGTAAGTAATGGACTCTTCCGTATGACATCATCTGTCTTGTCTTTCTTATGTCATGTATCCTGCATAAAACATTAATAATAGAGGTGGGAGAAGATTATAGATATTGTGTGTGTTGGGTGAAGGATGTGGAGGCAGGGACAGTGTGTTCCCAGATAGAGCTTTCTGGCACACTTACAATATATTTCTTTAGAGACTTCAATAGCTACCATGGTAGGGAAATTGCTGTTTTGAGCAAAGTAAACTTAAAATGGCAGAATATCAGCTTGAATACCCAGCAGTTCCCACCAACCTAAGTTTTGAAAGATTTTCCATAGTTCTCCAAGTCTTAAAAACCCTTTGCTTTGACAAAAAAGATACATTTCTGATTGTGTAGTCCTTCTTACATTAAATTTACCCTTTTTGCTCTGAAGGACTTTTTTCCTCCCTCAAAGTTTTTTTTTTTTTTTTCATATAATTTGATCTGTGAGAAAGAGGGCAATCCAATAATATCACTTATTTACTTACCATTTACTGAATGCTTACCAGGATCATGCAATAAGTATTTTTTCTTTATTTTTAATCCTTATAGCAGCATCATGTTATCTTTTCATACCGCTGCTTTATAGGTGAGGAAACTGGCAGAGCTTTCAGGGCTAAAATAAGGGTGCAGCAAATCTGGTCTCAAGTTCTGCCTTTGCCATCAGTTCTGATGAGCATGCCTGCCATATTCATCAGCAGTGTCTCTCTCCACCTGACATCCTCCCCCAGAGTTCACTGCTCTTGCTACTCTCCAGACATAGTTCTCTTATAATCCATGTGTCTGCACAGTGTGCTCTCTGCCTTTGTTTCTCTGATTGTTTGGCAAACTCTCAACCTGCAAGACCCAAGTGTTATCTCAGTTTTGAAGCTTTTCTTGATTCTTCCAGCACTGTTAATCAAGCTGCATTGCCTTTTAAATTATTCTAATATGCACCTGTTCTTACATTATTAGAATATTTAACTGGTTAACTCCCATAGTCACTGAGCTTTCTTAGGGTAGCAACTATGTCTCTCTTCTAGCACATACTAGGTATACAGTGAATGTTTATGGGATTCATTAAATGAACGTGAGTTCTGGAGAATGTTATCAAACCTTTCATGATCATTACATTGGACAAAGTAATTTACCCAATATCTTATGGATGCAAGTGATAATATAATGTTTAGGGCTTTCTTTTAAACGCTAACATTGCATTCATATTGAATCCATCATGTACAATGCTAATTTAATGAATGGCTGTAATTTCTTTATAATATGTTATTAAACTTGTTCACAGTTTAAGGGGAAAATTGTGATAAATAGCTTGGTGGAACACACACTAGTGGTCTTTGTAAGGCTATTAAAGTGCCTATTAAAATGAGACACATTAAAATGTCAAAAGGCAAATTCATAGGAAGAGTTAGTATGTAGACCCAATTTTTATTTTCTTTAGTCTTAAAGTAATTAGTGTCATGAAGTTATTTATTGGGGCAAACTCTTGAATAATAGTTGAGAATTTGTATAATTTTCCCTGGTACATATGTAAAGGTATTACCTATTTAGCTCAACACGTGTGTTCTATTTGTTGATTTCCTCTGTTTGCTTAGGGCTTTAAATTTTATTTATTTATATATATAACTAACGTTTTAAACTTAGAATCTACTTGAATATTGCATTGTTATCAGACACTGATTGCTTTTAGAATGCTCAAATAAAAAAAATGAGTGAGAGAGTAATGAGAAAGCTAGCTATTCTTTCAGTTAATTACCAATTATTAATTATGAAGCATGACCAAATAGTATCATGTATCTCAAAATTATGATAGTTTTGTTGATAAGATGATATGAATGAAAAAGTACAAAAATCTGGGACGCCTGGGTGGCTCAGTTGGTTAAGCGGCCGCCTTCAGCTCAGGTCATGATCCCAGCGTCCTGGGATCGAGTCCCACATCAGGTTCCTTGCTCGGCGGGGAGCCTGCTTCTCCCTCTGCCTCTGCCTGCCACTCTGTCTGCCTGTGCTCGCTTTCTCTCCCTCTCCCTCTCTCTCTCTCTCTGACAAATAAATAAATTAAAAAAAAAAAAGAAATCTAAAAAAAAAAAAAAGAAAAAGTACAAAAATCTATTTAATGGTAAATTTAAAATCCTGGAAGCTCTAGAAATCCATCTGCCATTTGTTTTTAAGTCGGTATCTGTTGAAATTCTACTCTAAGCATTTTTATGTACTTGTTCATAGCAAACTTGTATCATTTTTTCAGTTAGGTTTGCAATAAAGATTAATGAGTTAGTGTTTCAGTTTTTCTGTAACAACAACAACAAAATTTTTTTTTCCATGCATATGTGTAAAACTAGCTAGCGGAAGTTCCACAGACTTTTGGACTCTTCTTTTCTTATGTATCAGTCTCTTGATGTTTCCTGTCTGCCTTTTTGACTACCTATACAGCTGTTTTTCATGTGTTTTTCAGGCTTGGAGAAAGACCAAGTATTTTTGACAGCTGCATGCTGAACTGCAATATATGCTTGGCTGTAGGTCACGTTTGCATTTCTTCACTTGTGTTTTTACTCAATGTGTAAAAGAAATATGAGCATAGAGAGATTCAGGAAACATGTAGCATGCTGAGTAATGGTAGTCTTCTTTCATGTATGCCATTCCACTTACTCTGCTGTGTAGATTTCACAGGAAGAAAAAGCAGAGAAATGGAGGAAATGGTATTCAGGATTCCTTCCATGAGACCCTTGTTGCTGTAATTGTGTATGATGGAAAATGCTCTGGGTCATACATGGTAGAAAGAACTTCTGGGCATAAAAACACACATGCACATGCGTTGTAGTGAATAGACTGTAAATTAGTAGAGAAGACTGTTAATCTGGCAGTTAGTTCAACATATTTATCCATCACCTTAAAGTTTGACTACATGATATTTTAACACCAGGAAATGAGACACAGAATTTAATAAATGTTCATTTCATGAGGCTGCCATAATAGAACTTTCCTGCCTTCACCTCCCCATCCCCACAGACATAAAATTTTTTCTTTGCCGTTGAAAATGAAAATATAATGACTTTAAAAATCCCTTCAAAATGTTGCTGGCGAGTCTCAATTTGTTCTTAGATCTTACAAATAATATTTCAAATCACAGTGGTTAGTTTTCTCTCATGGTTAAAGATCAATGTGATAAATATCTAGATTTTAAATTCTGATGAAATCTCCAACCTTCCTAATTATTTCAACTTTAAAAGATATTTTTTTCTCTGTACAGTTAAGGCATAGTTTTTGAGGAAGCATCATTAAGAAATTGTTATCTTTTGGAGCACCTGGGTGGCTTAGTCTGTTGGCTGTCTGCCTTCAGCTCATGTCATGATCCCAGGGTCCCGGGATCCTGGGATCAAGCCCTGCATCAGGCTCCCTCCTCAGTTGGAAACCTGCTTTTCCCTTTCTACCGGCCCCTCCCACCCCCGTCGCCATACCCTCCCTCACTATCTCTCTCTCAAATAAATAAATAAAATTTTAAAAACAGAAAAAGATATTGTCATCTTTTCAATATACTGCTTGCTTTTATGTTTGAAGCCCTATTAGTAAAACTTAATACATTGCACAAGATTCTCTGTATCTTCTTCTAGTATGTTCCTCCCCGCAAGCTTTCTCTACTCTACCTTTGACCCTTATTCATTATGCCTATCCTTCTCAGTTTATCTCTATCATGAAATCTTTCTCACAATGTTCACTGTAATGAAGCTCTTTGATTTCCTGTAATACTTAGTCTGTTTCACATCATTTGGATGTTATATGCTAACTTACGTTAATTTTTGAAGTGGATCCAATGTGGTATAATGGAGCCTCCCCGGAAACATGTGTGGTATAATAGAGTGTGGTAGATTTCATTTGAAAACTAGCTCTGTCGTTTTCTAACTCTTTGGCATTAGGCAAATTATTATTATTGTTATTATTTTTATAAGATTTTATTTATTTATTTACTTATTCTAGAGAGAGAAAAAGAGAGTGTGTGAGCAGCAGGAGGGGCAAAAGGGGAGGGAAAAGGAGAGGGAGAGAATTATAGGCAGATTGCACTGATAATGGAGCTGGATGTGGGGCTTGATCTCATGACCCTGAAATAATGACCTGTGCCCAATCCAAGAGTTGGACGCTTAACTGATTCAGCCACTCAGGTGCCGCTAAGCAAATTACTCTGTGGGTTTTAGTTTTTTCATGTGTCAAATGGAATTACTGTTCACCTTTAGAGTTATTAAAAATTATAGCTAATATGCTGGATTAATGTTTAGCACAAATGCAGGAATATACTGAGCAGGTGCTCAGTAAATGTCAATAGTAGTTTTTATTCCTATTCTGTATTTCTTATAACTCCCAATATAATACTGAGCATGTGGTAAGGACTCTAAGTATGGTTCAGGGCTAGGTCATTTAAATAGCTCCTGAAATCCTATCACTTTTATGAAGACTTCCTGTTGGCTCTGTTCTGTCAGAACTACAAAACTTTCATGGCTTCTCTAGACTGTTCTTTCTGTTCCCATTATCTGTAAGGGAAGCCTTTGGTATGTATTCTGAAGTGGCTTCCAAAGCGGTGATTTGAAGGATTTATTTATTTATTTTTGAGTTATGTTTTGGATTGATTCCTACATTTTTCTAAACGTCAGCAGCCGGGATGTAATAAATAAAGCATTTTTCAGATATGTCAATGTAGTATGTGAAACACATAGAATAAAATCTCAGTCAGTCTGAGCTTCAGATGAATAAATTATTTTGCCTAGCTAAATTCAGTTCAACAGACATTTATTAGTGTATCTCTTATGTGCCAGGCATTTTATAGTTGTTGGATTTACAAAGATGAGTAAGACATGGTTTCTGCCTTTGAGTTTACTCGGGGCTGAACAAGAGACACAAAAACAGATCATTTCAATTGATGATTAGTTGTAAGATGGAGGTGAGGGTGGAGCTCTGTTGGATCACATAGGGAGGGTGGTTGAGGGGGAAAGAGATGAGCCTAAGTTTGTGATGTCTGTCAGAGGACAAATGGGTTGATCCACTTGATTCAGGGACAGAGATCTAACTCAAAGTGGCTTCAGTATATGGGAATTTATTGCCTGCAAAATTTCCAGGTAGGTTTGGCTCCAAGTAATGATGCCTTGGCTCAAACCGTGTCTTCCATGACCCTCTTTTAATTATGCCTTTGTAAAAGCCAAATGGCCTCTATGATTCCAGACTTTAACCTCCTCACATACTATTCCTAAGGGGGAAGAGTAAATTTTTCTCTAGTTCTAGCTGACCTTAGAGATTTAATTTTGCATATTGACTATAAAATTATACCTATCCCCAAACCAACCACTGTGATTAATGAGATATAAATTGGTTTGGATAAGTCAGGACCTACCCTCAAGCTTAGAATGAAGTCAGTCTCATTCAAACTTCGTGGCCAAAGATAGGAGAGGAGAATAGATGACCAAGAGGCTGCCAGCAAATGTGAACTAGACCAGGGAAAATGAGTATAAGATTTTTTTGGGGAAAGGTAATAATATAAGCAAAATCAAGGAAGCATACACCATCATGATGTATGTGAGAAACAGCAAGTAGTTGAACATTAATACAATGTGTAGTAGAGACTTAGGCTTTCTTTGCTGTTCTTTCTCTAGCTCCTCTAGGTGTAGGGTTAGGTTATTTACTGGAGACCTTTCTTGATTCTTAAGAAAGGTTTGTATCACTATATACTTTCCTCTTAGGACCGCCTTTGCCGTGTCCCAAAGATTTTGAAGAGTTGTGTTTTCATTTTCACTTGTTTCCATGAATTTTTTCAATTCTTCTTTAATTTACTGGTTGACCCATTCGTTCTTTAGTAGGGTGCTCTTTAGCCTCCATGTATTTGAGTTCTTTCCAACTTTCCTCTTGTGATTGAGTTCTAGCTTCAGAGCACTGTGGTCTGAAAATATGCGGGGAATGATCCCAGTCTTTTGGTACTGGCTGAGACCTGATTTGTGACCCAGGATGTGATCTATTCTGGAGAATGTTCCATGTGCACTGGAGAAGAATGTGTATTCTGTTGCTTTGGGATGGAATGTTCTGAATATATCTGTGATGCCCATCTGGTCCAATGTGTCACTTAAGGCCTTTATTTCCTTGATGATCTTTTGCTTGGATGATCCGTCCATTTCAGTGAGGGGGAGGGTGTTAAAGTCCCCTATTATTATTGTATTATTGTTGGTGTGTATCTTTGATTTGGTTATTAATTGGTTTATGTAGTTGGCTGCTTCCATGTTAGGGGCATAGATATTTAAAATTGTTAGATCTTCTTGTTGGAAAGACCCTTTGAGTATGATATAGTGTTCTTCCTCATCTCCTATTTAAGTCTTTGGCTTAAAATCTAATTTATCTGATATAAGGATTGCCACCTGAGCTTTCTTTGGATGTCCATTAGCATGGTAAATGGTTTTCCACCCCCAGTTTAAATCTGGAGGTGTCTTTGGGTCTGAAATGAGCTTCTTGTAGGCAGCATATCAATGGGTCTTTTTTTTTTATTATTCATTCTGATATGCTCTGACTTTTGATCGGGGCATTTAGCCCATTTATCTTCAAGTAACTATAGAAAAATATGAATTTATTGCCATTGTATTGCCTGTAAGGTGACTGTTACTGTATATTGTCTCTGTTCCTTTCTGGTCTACTACTTTTAGGCCCTGTCTTTGCTTAGAGGACCCCTTTCAATATTTCCTGTAGGGCTGGTTTGGTGTTTGCAAATTCTTTTAATTTTTGTTTGTCCTGGAATCTTTTTATCTCTCCTTTTTTTTTTTTTTTAAGATTTTATTTATTTATTTGACAGACAGAGATTACAAGTAGGCAAGAGAGGCAAGCAGGGAGAGAGAGGAGGAAGCAGGCTCTCCGCGGAGCAGAGAGCCCGATGTGGGGCTGGATCCCAGGACCCTGGGATCATGACCTGAGCCGAAAGCAGAGGCTTTAACCCACTCAGCCACCCAGGCGCCCCTATCTCTCCTTCTATTTTCAGTGACAGCCTGGCTGGATATAGTATTCTTGGCTGCATATTTTTTCTCATTTAGTGCTCTGAATATATCATGCCAGTCTTTTCTGGCCTGCCAGGTCTCTGTGGATAAGTCTGCTGCCAATCTATTATTTCTACCCTTGTATGTTACAGACTTCTTATCCTGAGCTGCTTTCAGGATTTTCTCTTTGTCTCTAAGACTTGTAAGTTTTACTATTAGATGATGGGGTTTGGACCTATTTTTATTGATTTTGAGGGGGGTTCTCTGTGCCTCCTGGATTTTGATGCTTGTGCCCTTCACCAAATTAGGGAAATTATCTGCTATAATTTGCTCCAGTATACCTTCTGCCCCTCTCTCTCTTTCTTCTTCTTCTGGGATCCCAATTATTCTGATATTGTTTCGTCTTACGGTATCACTTATCTCTCGAATTCTTCCCTTCTGGTCCAGTAGCTGTTTGCCTCTCTTTTGCTCAGCTTCTCTATTCTCCATCATTTGGTTTTCTATATCAGTAATTCTCTCTTCTGTCTCTTTTATCCTAGCAGTAAGAACCTCCATTTTTTATTGTACCTCATTAATAGCTTTTTAAAATTTCAACTTGGTTAGATTTTAGTTCTTCTATTTCTCCAGAAAGGAATTCTCTTTATCATAGAAGATAAAAATATCTTCTATGCTTTTATCAAGCCGAGCTAGCATCTTCATCATTCTGAACTCTGGTTCTGACGTCTTACTGATGTCTGTATTGATTAGGTCTCTAGAGGTCAGTACTCCCTCTTGTTCTTTTTTTTTTGAAGTGAGTTTTTCCACCTTGTCATTTTATCCAGATAAGAATAGAAGAATGCGAGAACAACATACTAAAAGGGTAGCAAGGACCCCAGAAAAATATACACTAACCAAATCAGAAGAGTCCTGAAACTGGGGGAGAAGAAAGAATAAAACTATATATATATATGTATATATATATATACATATATATATATATGAGAATGATTAGACTAGTGAATAGAACTGAGGCACACACTTGATTTTGGGTGTATTTTGGTCTGTTAAAAGAAACTGCTTCCCAAAATTTTAAAGAAAGAAAAACTTATATACATACAAAAATAAGGGTAAATATGATGAAGGGATGGAATATGACTGTAAAGATGAAAATTAAAAAAGATTCTTCCAGAATGTGGTCGATTTTTTGTTCTTAGAATTGCTGCTCTTCTTTTCTTCTATCTCCTGTTGAGTTTGTAGATGTTCAGAATGGTTTGATAACTATCTAGCTGAACTCCTAGGACCTAATGATATTTCAGTCTCCTACTTCTCTGCCATCATGCTCCCTCTCGAGACTTAAAAAATAAGTTATAAAAAATAATATGATGGGGTATTTGCTGCTTTCTCGATTAGTTTCTATACATTACTTCATTTAATTCTCACAATAGCTAACTAAAGTAGGTATGCCATCTTGCAGATAGGGAGACTTGAGCCGAAGCTCATAGCCAATAATTGGTGGAGCTGGACTCAAACCCAGATTATCTGACTGTAGAGGAAGCTCACATGGACATTACAGTATAGCTACGCTCCTCTATGTTGCTAGAGTCTCAGGAAATAAGACTTCATATAGTACCATGCTACGGAACCGAGTTTTCTCTGGGGCTCAAGTTTTCTTCAAGCTCTAGTTCTTTGTCATTCCATGCTAAGGCAGTGGTTGCCAGCCTTAGCATGCATCAGATAGCCTCTAGAGTTTGGTAAAACCTAGAATTGCTGAACCCTCATACCAGAGTTTCTGATTTATGAGATCTAGAGTGGAATCATAGAATTTTCATTTCCAAGAAGTTTCTAGATGATGCTGATGCTGGTGACCTGGGAGCCATGCTTTGAGGACTACTTCTTTTAGGTCATTGGGAGTCTGAAAATTTGTGGTTCAGTGATATTCAATATATTGAAATGGACTCAAATTTCATTGGTACTTCTGCTTGGAAATATACATGTTCTGACCTCACGTTTCTTAATGATACAGACATCAAGAGTACATTTGGGTTGCAGTAATATTCTCCCCCATAGGTCAGGGTCATTGCATACATTTTTCATTAATTTGATTTCTTTTTCTCTTTGATTCTTGCTTATTAAGATTAAATTTTTTGTTCTCCTCCATGGTCCCCTTCAATTCACTAATGCTCAGTTCCTTCCCAATTGTTAAGAATGTGAATTTGTATACAAAATGTATATATTTAAATACTATATTTCATTTGTCTACAGTTTTATTGTGAAAAATTTTAAAAACTAGAAAAAGTAACATGAACATTCATACTTCCATCATTTAGAGTCAACAGTTGTAAATATATGTATATGTTTTTGTATATATATATACACACACACACACAGATTTAGTTTGATGAGCCACTTGAAAGTGAAGATACAGATATTGTGCTACTTCACCCATAAATATTATAACACACATCTCCCAATAAGAACATTCTCTTACATAATCATAATACCATGAGCACACTTAAAAAATTAATAATTCCTATTTTTTTCTAACATGCAGTCATATTCCAGTTTTCCCAGTTGTTCCAGTTGTCTTCTATATGTTGTTGTTTATTGGTTCCTAGATCCAATCAAATGAAACTAAAATTTAAGATTTAGCAATGCTGATGGATCTTTAGGTTCAGATAAGTTCTGTGTTATTTAAGATACAGATGTTTGATTGCATTAACAAAGACACAAACTTAATGATGGTTTAAATAAGGAGGATGTTTATTTCTTTTTTTTGGTCATTTTTTTAAAAGATTTTTTTATTTGTTTATTTGTCAGACAGAAATCACAAGTAGGCAGAGAGAGAGGGGAAAGCAAGCTCCCTGCCAAGCAGAGAGCCCGATGTGGGGCCTGATCCTAGGAGCCTGGGATCATGACCTGAGCGGAAGGCAGATGTCCCAACCCAGGCGCCCCTATTTTTGTCACATTTAACCACCTGGAGATAAAGTGGTCCTGGGCTTTAGTGGGTGAGGGTGGGCCCTATTGTCCTCTGTATGTGGCTTCTATCTCTGAGGCCTGTCAAGATAGCTGTGTTATCTCCACCAATATGCTGGGAAGAGTGGAGGGGAAAGTTCTGAGAGATTATCAATCTTTAGCTAGAGATTTTAGCATATGGTAAATGAAAATAAGTGTGCTTAAAATTAGTCCCCTTCTGAATAATTTAAAAATTAGGGAATGTATTCCCCCAAATTATTGATATACAGTAATCTGATAACTTCATCAGTTTATTTATTTATTTATTTATTTATTAAGATTTTATTTATTTATTTGACAGAGATCACAAGTAGGCAGAGAGGCAGGCAGAGAGAGAGGAGGAAGCAGGCTCCCTGCTGATCAGAGAGCCCGATGCGGGGCTCGATCCCAGGACCCTGAGATCATGACCTGAGCTGAAGGCAGTGGCTTAACCCACTGAGCCACCCAGGTGCCCCTACTTCATCAGTTTATAATTTAAAATTGAAACTGTTTATATTGCCCCTTGGGGAAAAGATTAACTATGATATTTTTGTGATGGATAGTGGTAAATGGAAACCATTTTATTTGTAAAGAAAAAGTCACCTAATTTCCTCTAATTTTTCTTTAGGTCGAGATTTAATTTGTATCCAGTCTATGGATGGGATGCTGATGGTATTTGAACAGGAAAGCTATGCTTTTGGGAGATTTCTCCCTGGTTCTCTTTTACCCGGGCCGCTTGCTTATAGTTCCCGTACAGATTCCTTCATTACTGTCTCTTCCTGCAGACAAGTGGAAAGTTACAAGTAAGTTTGGATGTTGAATATTTGGAATCATGACCCTTGGTATGTTGCTGGTTAATTCTTTTTCACAAAAAGCTTGAATATTACAAATGAAAAAAGACTGGTTTCTTTGATAAAATGTAATTGTGGTGACTTAGAGGATATCATTTACATATTGTAACATATTTGCTAGTGCAGAGATTGACAGAAAGGATTTGAAGTGAGGCAGACCTGGATTGGAATCCCAATTTTGCTACTTGAAGCTGTTTGATGGTCGGTGTCCTTATCCTGGTTGTAAAGGAGATAATAATGCCTATTTTTTGGGGGGGGGGGGTTAAAGTTTTTAATTCCAGTTAGTTAACGTATAGTGTTATATTAATTTCAGGTACAGTGTAGTGATTCACAATTCATGTATCATCAGGTGCTCATCACAAGTGCACTCCTTAATCCCCATCACCTATTTCACCCATCCCCCTACTTCCCTCCGCCCTTGTAACCATCAGTTTGTTCTCTGTAATTAAGAGTCTGTTTCTTGATTTGTCTCTCTCCTTTTTTCCCTTTGCTCATTTGTTTTGTTTCTTCAATTCCACATATGAGGGAAGTCATATGGTATTTTGTCTTTCTCTGAATGATTTATTTCATTTAGCATTATACTTCCTAGCTCCATTTTTTATGGCTGAATAACTTTCCATTGCAACTGTGTGTGTATGTGTGTGTATCATGTCTTTTTTTGTGCATTCAATAATAGAGGGACACTTGGGCTGTTTCTGTATCTTGGCTATTGTAAATAATGCTGTAAACATAGGAGTGCATGTATCCCTTTGAATTACTATTTTTGTATTCTTTAGGTAAATATCCAGTAGTGCAATTGTTGGATTGTAGGATATTTCTGCTTTTGTTTTTGTTCTTTTTGAGAGTGAGAGAGAGGAAGTGGGGAGGGGGAGAGGGAGGAGAGGGAGAGAATCTTTTTTTTTTTTTTTAAAGATTTTATTTATTTATTTGTCAGAGAGAGAGGGAGAGAGTGAGCGAGCACAGGTAGACAGAGTGGCAGGCAGAGGCAGAGGGAGAAGCAGGCTTCCTGCCGAGCAAGGAGCCTGATGTGGGACTCGATCCCAGGACGCTGGGATCATGACCTGAGCCGAAGGCAGCCGCTTAACCAACTGAGCCACCCAGGCGTCCCGAGAGGGAGAGAATCTTAAGCAGACTTCATACCCAGCATGGATCCTGATGAAGAACTCAATCTCATGACCCTGAGATCATGACTTCAGCTGAAATCAAGGGTCAGATGCTTAACAGACTGAGCCACCTAGGCGCCCCAGGGTAGTTCTGGGTAGTTTCACTTTCTTTCTTTCTTTCTTTTTTTTTTTTTTTTAAACTTTTTGAGGTACCTCCATACTGTTTTACAGAGTGGCTGCACCAGTTTGCATTTCCACCAACAGTGCAAGAGGGTTCCTTTTTCTCCACATTCATGCCAACACCTGTTGTTTCTTGTGTTGTTGATTTTAGCCATTCTGATAGCTTTGAGGTGATAATCTCATTGTAGTTTTGATTTGCATTTCCCTGATAGTAAGTGGTGATGAACATCTTTTCATGTGTCTGTTGGCCATCTATATGTCTTCTTTGGGGAAATGTCTGTTCATGTTTTCTGCCCATTTTGTAATTGGATTATTTGTTTTTGGGGTGTTGAGTTTTATAAGTTCTTTATAAATTTGGATACTCACCCTTTATTGGATATGTCATTTGCAGATATCTTCTTCCATTCCATAGGTTGCCTTTTAGTTTTGTTTCCTTTGCTCTGCAGAAGCTTTTAATTTTGATCTAGTCCCAGTACTTTATTTTTGCCTTTGTTTCCTTTGCCTCAGGAGAAATATCTAGAAAAGAAGTTGTTGCAGCTAATGTCAAAGCTGCTTATGTTCTCATGTAGGGTTTTTATGGTTTCAGGCCTCACATTTAGGTCTTTAATCCATTTTGAATTTATTTTTGTGTATGATGTAAGAAAGTGGTCTAGTTTCTTTTGTATGTTGCTGTCCAATTTTCCCAACACCATTTTTAAAAAAGATTTATTTGAGAGAAAGAGAGAGAGAGAGAGAGAGAAAGAGTGAACATAAGTAGTGGGAGGGGCAGAGGGAGAAACGGACTCCCCACTGAGCAGGGAGACTGACTTGGGCCTCAATCCCAGGACCCTGGGATCGTGATCTGAGCTGAAGGCAGATGCTTAACCAACTGAGCCACACAGGCGCTCCAGCTGAAGAGACTTTTTCCCATTGAATATTATTTACTGCTTTGCCAAAGATTGACTGTATCATTGTGGGAATAATGGCTATTTTGACAAGCTTGTTAAAAGGATTGAATGTATGTCAAGTTGCCACCCATAGAAAATGCTGATTAATTATTGTGACTGTTCCCTGATTGATTAATAATAAAACACAGTACTACTGAAAAAAAGCCAAATGAAAAGATGCATATATGAAATTATTTTATAAAAAAAATATGTGACATGGGAAGAATACTAGCAAAAAATACAAGTGTTAGTTATTATGAATGTTTTAAAAAGAACAATTCATAGTAGAAATGAAGTATGAATTTGACCCTATGAAAACAATTTGTACTTTTTGGTGGAAATTCTTACTGATTTGGGAGAATTGTGTATGAGAGAGACCGTTTTTTTCTACCAGCTAAATTTCAATAAAAATTAGGGTTTTGAGTTTTTGGAGGGTGTGTTTTTTGTTGGAAGGGGTAATGGGGAAAAGAAAATACAAATTCATCCTGGGGAAAGAAGTAGACTTGGAGGATTACAATATCTTCAGTAACTTTATTGTTCTTATCTTACTGATGGCAACACTTAGAACTTTAAACATCTAAGAACACTTCATTATAGCTTTTCAGTTTTTGGTTGTATGATTTTTCCCAAGGCAGGAAGAAAATATAAATTCATCAGGCAACACCTATAAATTTTTGTCTTCAAGTTTCAATATTGTGCATATAGCAAGTTAATGCAGTATTCCCTTCACCTTCATAAGTGGCAATCTACCTTTTGTGAATTGTTGTCAAAATATCTTTGATTCAAAACCCTAGACATGAGCAAATGTTTGTGACTAAGTAGAAGTTAACTGACGGAGGTACTGTGTCATTATATCATATTCCTTCTTTAACTCCTATGGCTCTTGTCCAAAGGAGACGAATGAATTGTGGCATTGCTACTGGTAAGAAATAAAATATGCTTATTTTGAGAGGCTGAGAAAAATATCTGTATAATTCATTCAAGCCTGCCAAAGATTAAGCAGTATTGAAGAGATCTGCTTTTCAGCTTTCCACCCAGTTCTGTGCCTCAACTCCTGCCAAGTAGGGATACTGGCAGGGCTACACTGGGGTCACAATAGAAAGATTTGAATGCTCCATGACTTACTCTTTGAAATATGTGCATAGGAATTAATTTGGTAATAACTCCACGAGTGACTGGATAAGGAAGCAATGTGTAGGTTTCCTTAATGTGTAAGTTTAATCTCAGAGAAGCTCACCCTCTTTGAACTGTGGTAATTTACCAACAAATCCATCTCCATCTAGGGCTAAAAATGTACACCTTATCCATTATGTGGATCTTTTATAATGGTAAAAATGCATGGATATGTGATTATTATGAAATGATGACAATTAAGAGGACTTATAACATTAAATAGTATATTACACTTATATATGCTTTCAAGTTTAATAGATTAAATTCAATGATAATCACGGGCAATTTAAGGTTGGAGGAAACATGAAAACTGCAGGTTTGTTCTTTTGAGGCTTTATCTATTTATAATCAGTTAATAGAATGTAATCAGTTAATAGAAAAGGCTTTTAAGACAATTTATTTTCATTTTTGATATTGATATTTAATTACCTTTAAACAAGCTCAATTATATTCAGATAGGAACTAGCGAACGCTGTGGATCTCAAACTTCAGTACAAGGATGACTTGGGCAACCTGTTATAAAATGCACATTTATAGATTTCCAATTACCGGTGTACTAGATTTTGATTTAGTAGGTTTGAGGACCCAGAAATCATCATTGCAAACACATGCTCAAGGTGATTCTAATTTAGAAACACACTTTGAGTGTTGTTTTTCTTTTGAAGTGAGAAAATTGTTTGCCCTTTTTTGGTGAGGGTTGTAGGGGCTTAGATAACACCATTCTCTTAGCATTGTTTGTCCTAATTTTGGATTAGCTTTTATTCTCTTTTTCTTTCCTTTTCTTGTCAGAATTATTTGGCCAGTAAACCCTGACCTTTTTACCTTTTTCCCTTGTATTCAGCATTTACTTCCCATTTCCACTCACATTCAGGGCTTTATATCCTCACTTGGATTTCTGGTTTTCTTACTTCTTATCTAGACTTTGAAGGATCCTTCCCACATCTATCCTTTTAAAATAACCTGTTTAAGTGAGAATAATTTTTGTTGCCCTTTAAAAAGTTGAAACCTTCATATATTGATATTCAGCACTCCTTACAATCCAGTCCCATTCTACCTTTATTAATGTGGATGTTCAGATAACTTTAAAAGTTATCTTTTAAAGTTAACTGGTTCAATTATCCTCCTTTATTTCACCCCCTTAATACATTATTGCATAAAACACTGATTTCGAAATATCATATTGCCTTCTTGTATTCTGCTGAAATATTTCACAGTATGCCATGTGTTATCAGGTTCCTGAGAGCATAGTCTGTCTTAAACATCTGTTTGCTGACTGAAAAAGTTAGTTCATTTATTCAACTATTCATTCAGGAAACATTTTTCAAGAGTCTTCTCTGTGTCAAACACTTGTGCCAGCTACTAGAAGTGCAGAGTCAAGTAAGAGCTGTCTCTTGTCCTCAAGCAGTATGCAAAGAAGGGTGGGAGGTAGCAAGTCAGTCAACTGTATCAGGTCATTGCGATAGAGGCTCTAGAGAGCTGTGCACGAGATCCTGAGGAGGCCTACTGGTGGGCTCCCTCAGTAAGAGTTTGGTGGAAGGAGGTTCCCCGAAAAGTATACCTGCCAGGAGCTTTATTTTCTCTCCTTTTATTTGCTACACATCTCCCCCTGTACATGTACCCAGTACATTGCTAAGTAGATAAGCCACTTTAAAGAAGTATTTTTAAATTATTTATAGAGTTTAGTTGACAATATTTTAAAAAGAATATTGTGTTCTTCACCAACCTTAGGCTCTGGCCAAACTGAAATATCTGTTTTCCATGTATATTTAGGCCTTTTCTCTCTCTCTTCTTTTGCTCATGCTGTACTCTATTTGAAGTTTTTCCTTTCTTCTCTGTATATGAGAATTATATCTGGAAGCCTCACTGGTCCCCTGCTCCTCTTTCTGACCTAGCCACAAGTAACACCTCTTCCTCCTTAATTTCACAGAGTAGTGTTTTGCTCTTTCCACAAGTACTAGTCACACTTTAACTGATATTACATATTTGCTTGTTTTTCTCCTTGACAGGGCTAACTGCTCCTTCATGGCAGGGATTTTGTATCTTCCGAAATGCCTAGCATTTCCTAGCATAGATGTTTAACAAGAACTTGATGAAAGAGTGAAAAGTTTGTAAGGAAAGCTATTTTGTTACTGGCATCTTTCAATGAAAAGGATTCTTCCTGGCATAACTAAGAATGTTTTAGCTTTACTTTTAACGAACATAGTAATGGTTTGTATCCAGAGAGCTTCGGTTTCTAGTAGAGTTCTCTGGGTTAAATATCAAGTTTCCAAGATATCCTGGTACCTTTGAGGTGACAACTATGTTTCATTTGAAAATAAATGATTCTGGAAGGTTTAGTTTTGTGCTCTGTGACACCTCAATCCATTTTTAGTTACTTCGTGCTGTTTTTACGACGTGATATGGAAGAGCACTAAATTATATGGCTGAGTTTGTCATTGGTGTTCCACAGGACCTGTTATGCATTTGTGGCTATTGGGTCTAATAGTGCTACCATTTACCTGGACTTGCTGTATTTGTGCTTAGTGCCTTTCTGTTGAGAAACACACATGACACGCTCTTTCGTGAAATCTCATTACACTGGACCTGATTATTCTTTCAGCAGTCTAAATAAGGGAATTTTATTCTTTAGCTTATATCACTGAACATTTGAGTGGTAAGAAAAAAAAAACCCAAGTGTTTTCTTTATTTCAGAATTTCCAAGTTTGCCTGGAATTGTTTGGTTTTGGAAGTAGTTTCCATGTACATTATTGCTCACAGTAAAGAGGACTTAAGGAAGAACTATAAAATAGATGCTATTGTAAGTTTGTCATCATCTAAATTTGCTGTTAGTTATATTTAGTAATAAAATACTCTTCTGAGTTGTCTTCCAGGAATGCAATGGTCTGGATTTGGAAATCAGGAGTCAATTTTGGCTGTGTCTCTGCCTGCCGTTTTGATGTTAATGAGGCCACTTTAGGGGCTCACCTATTCCTGGATGATATAATAATGCTTTGTAGTTCTGTAAGAAGGTTCAAACAGCTCAAAAGCTTTGGATTTTTACAACAATCTCATTGATATCCATATCATCCTCTAGTAGGTTGGTGTGTGCAGGAAATGAACTGCCTATGTAATTAATTGCCCAAAGTTGGATCCATAGCAGGCCCAGCTCTGGGGATGATGTTTTAGTCACTAGTGCATACTATTTCTGTTACTGTGTCCTGGTAAGAGTGAAATAATCCTATCTGAAGGTTGGAATGTGAGGTCTAGTTATTTGGCAGGGTGGAGACAGGAATTTTGTAGATCAGTCTCAAATGCTATGGAGACATTTGCTATAGCTGCCCATGGGATTTCTTAGCATGGTTTTACAAGGCCGAGAGCTTCACCCTCCTACCTTTTTTGTCTCATTTCCCATGACTCATTCCTCTTTGCCACACATTTCTCCTAAACTTCTGTCGTGGCCTTTCATGTCTTTTTTTACTACTTGTGTTTTCAAGTGCTTTTGGCCTTACCATAATGCCTTTACATCTTTACCAGTGTGATGAGTGTTCACTCATTCTTTAAAACCTGGCTTTCTCCTCCATACTAAAACATGTATATTTCCTCCATCTCAATTACTTGTTTCTGCCACCATGTTCCCTAGGAACCATGTACATACCTCCTATTATTAGCACAGAGCACTCTTAGGTATATTAGATGTATTAGATCACTAATGTACGTTTATTGAATTGATGAAAAATTCATATACATTTGCCTTTCATATTAACCATAAGACTGATTTTCAGTCAGAGTACCTTGCAAAGTCTATCTTAATTCATGGCCATTTTACATCCAACTGCAATTAAAGGCATTTTTTTTTAACCAAGTATTCCTGATTGAGATAGTTTAAGAGTTGGTATATGACATTTGAATACCAGTGTACATTTTAGTGCTTACTTATGTATTCTACATTGCTTTTATTCATTTAGGTCGCTGATTTTTAAACTTTTGGATATCTTTCTCTTAGACAATATGAGATGTCCAAATATATCTACTGATTTTCCTTTTAGCTATGGAAGAACAATGCAAGAGTTTTGATTCAATAGGAAAGAAAGGAATTTATGAGTCTGAATTTTCTTCAGAGTAGGATTATTACGTCAACAATATACTACTAATTAATGGGAAATAAGGGAATTTAAATTTTATTGGCCAAGTTAATAATTTCTAGATTGAATTATATTTGTAAATCGTTTTTAAGAATGATTTAAGTTAAAGGTTACTAATGAAATAAAAGCTATCAAACACTTACAGAAAGTCATAATGTCCATAATGCCCCTTATTGAGAACTTATTAAATACCATAAACTACTAGGTGATTGATCTCTCTTTATATGTAAATCTGTGTTGTCTGTTTATTGATCTATTGGGTACCTAATATATGCCAGATACTATAACAGGCACTAAATTATTTTTAAATTCTTTTAACCATGTTTGAATTAGAGATTATTATTCCCATGTTTTAGATGAGGAAGATAAGACAGTGATTAATTTGCCAACGAGTAAGTGGGTTAGCTAAGGACTAAACTGTGGTCTTCTGGGTGTCATAGGATATCTGTTAACAATTTCTACATCTGGCTGCTTTGCATCATTTACTTTTTTTCTATGTGGTGTTTTGGTGCTAGATCTTTCTTGAATATTGTTTGTTATATAAAATTCTAACAGAAATGCTTTGATAGTTGGCAGAACTATTTTCCCAATATTGAGTTTTGGGAGATGGTTATAATTTCTTTATCATGACAGTTTTATGTAGTTTCATGTCACAGTGTCATTCAATAAGAACTTAGTCTTAAATTTTAGTTTTTAAAACCAAGAAAAAAGTAACTCATAAGTTTATAGATTATGTGCTTTTAAAGTTTAAGATTATTTAATTATAAAATCACTTGTAATTATTCATATCTTTTAAACAGGTACCAAGTACTTGCTTTTGCAACAGATGCAGATAAAAGACAGGAGACTGAACAACAAAAACTTGGTTCTGGAAAAAGACTTGTTGTAAGGCCTTTTTTAATTTACAAAAATTTCAGTAATGTCATATTTAACCACCAATTTTTTTTTTCAGAATAAAAATTCCTGGGAAGAAGTTTTAAAAAATATTTATTTTAGCTATTTTTCTTTTCTATGTTATGATTCTATCAATGGGCAAAAATTTAGTTGGCTATTATTGAGCAATGGAGACACATGCCTGGTCCTGTTATAATTTATTAGATTATAAAGTTGCATCACTAGAATTATAAATGTTTAGATGAGGTCACTTTTAACTGATGTGATTATAAACCAACATAGCAAAGAGACAAAAATTGAAAAAACAGAACAAAACACCTTTACCCATTCATCTGCCATCAGAAAGGATGAATAGCCAACATCTGCATCAACGTGGATGGAACTGGAGGAGATTATACGGAGTGAAATAAGTCAAGCAGAGAAAAGACAATTATCATATGGTTTCACTTATTTGTGAAACATAAAGAGTAGCATGAAGGACATTAGGAAAAGGAAGGGAAAAATGAAGGGGGAGAAATCAGAGGGGAAGAGGAACCATGAGAGACTATGGACTCCAGGAAACAAATGGAATGTTTTGGCGGGGGTGGGGGAGATATAATAGCCCAGTACTGGGTATTAAGGAGGGCACATATTCCATGGAGCACTGGGTGTTATATGCAAACAATGAATCATGGAACACTACGTCAAAAACCAATGATGTACTGTATGGTGACTAACATAGCATAAAAGCAACAACAACAAAAAACCCTTTAATAGACAAAAATATTGATACGAGTAGGCATGTGATTAAATATATAAGTAAAAGATAAAAAAATTTATAGCTTACAAAGATAAAATTGGCTCAAAGACAAAGGTGGACATTTGGTAACTTGAGAAATAAGTTTGAAGAAAAATTGTAAATGATAAAATGAAAAAAATTATAAATGTAAATGTAAGTGATAAATTGTAAATGATAGAAATAGTTTGAAGAAAAAATATGAATGAAAAATTATAAAAGAAAAATTATAAAATGATAAACTAGGGAATAGATGATGGTTATGAACTCTTTTTTTCTTTTTTTAAGATTTTATTTATTTATTTGACAGACAGATCACAAGTAGGCAGAGAGGCAGGCAGAGAGAAGGGAGGAAGCAGGCTCCCCGCTGAGCAGAGAGCCTGATGCGGGGCTTGATCCCAGGACCCTGAGATCATGACCTGAGCCGAAGGCAGAGGCTTTAACCCATTGAGCCACCAAGGCGCCCCGGTTATGAACTCTTTATCCTGAGAACCTCCATGGACAGGAAGGAAAAACAGAAGAAATTGAAAATTATAATGGAAATAGTAAAGTGTGTTTCAGATGGACACATATGAAAGAAACCACATGAAGAAATAATGTGGAATTTAGAGTACCAAGGTAGGAAGATTAGAGAAAACCAATTTTTTGTATTAGGCTATAAAAATTAAGGTAGGAAGGAAGGCTAACTTGAAAAGAGCCAAGAATGAGATGAAAAAATATTTCTTAATAATAGTAAAAAGTGAAAGAGCACAGGATATACAAATATGACATACTTTTTCATGGAATTTAGAGGAACCATACTGATAACAGTTAAATCATAGACTTTGGAGTCAGTTTTTTTTTTTAAGGTTTACTTATTTATTTTAGAGAGAGAGAAGAGAGAGAGAGTACACATGTGTACGTGGCAGAGGGGGAGGATCCTCAAGCAGACTCCTCACCAAGCACAGAGCCAATGTGTGGCTGGGGCTTCCATCTCACGACCCATGACCTGAGCTGTAAGAGTTGGATGCTTAATGGACAGATCTTGAAAGCTATACTTATTACTGATTTTGAGCAAATTTGAGCAAGTTTGTTAACCTTGCTAAATCTCAGTTTTCTCAGTTGCCAAATGGTGATAATATCTATTTTACGGTGTTGCCATTATATAGATAGATAGATAGATAGATAGATACATATCTAATGCAAATAGATATGTATCTATCTATCTATATATTTAGCACTTAACGAAGTATCTAGATGATGAAGATGATATTGATAATGGTAGTCAAATTGTCCTTGACCTCCTCCTCAATCGTGGTTTTCTTCCATTTGTCCCTTATATTCTGCACTCCAACCACATGGGCATTTCATTATTCCAGATATTCCATGGTTGTTCTTGATTCAAGGCTTCTGGACATATTTTTTTATTTAGTCTGGAATACCCTTTACTTATTAATTGTACATGTTTATTGATACTGCTCTGTGCCTTACACTGAGGATATATCCCAAAGACAATTACAGTTGAGTGATTTTCCCATTCTCCTTTAATTAATAAGTAGAGTAAGAAATGGCAGTAAAACTTCCTTTCATTACACCACAATCACTTGGCAGGACTGTGTTGCCATGGAACATTAAGTCTATTGCAGAGAAACAAAATGTTATCCATTGGAATGCTTTTAATAAAGTAGTTGTGGGAAGGCAGTTAAAAGCTGCCTGTGTTACTCAGAGCTACCTCTTAACTATTTGTTGATTTCTAATTTAATTCTTTTGTGGTCAGGGAAATACTTCCTATGACTTTGAATTCTTTCAGATGTTTTGATATTTGTTTTATAGCCTAGAATATGGTCTATCTTAGTAAATCTTCATTGAGCACCGGAAGAGAATGTCCATTTTTTAGATGTTCTTGAGTGTCCTATAGATGTCAGTTAGATTGGATGACAGCATTGTTCAGATCTTCTATATCTTTATTAGTTTTTTCTTTCTTTCTTAGTGAATTTCTGTTATTTATTCAGGGGAGGGGTATTGAAATCTGTGGATTGTCTGTTTCTCCTTGAAATTTTGTCAGTCTGTTGCTTCATGTATTTTGAAATTCTTTTATTAGGTACATAAACATTTAAGATTGTTATGTCTCATGATGAACATATACCCTTTTCATTATCAAATAACCCTCTTTATCTTTTTGCTATGGTAACATTCTTCTTTTGGTGAGTGTTGTTCTGATATATCTGTTTCCATCTTTTTACTTTTATCCAGTTTGTGTCTTTGTGGTGAAAATGCATTTCTTGTAAGCAGCACGTAGTTGGGTCTTGCTTTTTTGTTTTGTATGATATGCTCTGCCTTCTAATTTGTTTTGTAGACAATTTACATTTCATGTGATTATTAATATGGGTAGGTTTAAGAACGTCACGTGGCCATTTGATTTCTGTTTTTCCCATCTGTTCTTTGTTTCCATTTTCCTGTTTTTCTGCTTTCAAATTTTAGAGTTAGTTATTCAGTATTTTGTATGATTCCATTTTATCTTTGCTGGCTTATTAGCCATAACTCCTTGTTTTGTTATTTTAGGAGTTGTTTTAGAGTTTATAGTATTTAACTTATCATGATCTACTCTCAGTGATATACTATTTCACATATAAGAACCATACTTCTGTTTCTCAGCCTTTGTGCTTTTGTTATATGTTATATATATTTTTTAAAGATTTTATTTATTTATTTGAGAGAGAGACAGTGAGAGAGAGCATGAGCGAGGAGAAAGTCAGAAGGAGAAGCGGACTCCCCGTGGAGCTGGGAGCCCGATGCGGGACTCGATCCCGGAACTCCGGGATCATGACCTGAGCCGAAGGCAGTCGCTCAACCAACCGAGCCACCCAAGCGTCCCTATATGCTATATTTTTATATACACTGTAAACTCCGTATTACATTGTTACTATTTTTGTTTAAATGGCCAGTATCTTTTAATGTTATTTAAATGATAAGAAAAAATATATTTCCTCATGTAGTTATCATTTCTGGTACTCTTCATTAATTTGTGTAGGCCGTATTTCCAACTGGTGTCATTTTTTTTTCCTCCTGAAGGACTTTTTCCTCCTAAAGGACATTTCTTTCAGTGTGAGTCCACTGCTGATGAATTCTTTTAGTTTTTCTATGTCTCAAAACGTGTTTTTTGCTTTTGTGTTTGAAAATATATTCTTTGGGGACTCCTGGGTGGCTCAGTGGGTTAAGCCTCTGCCTTCAGCTCAGGTCATGGTCTCAGAGTCCTGGGATCAAGCCCCACATGGGGCTCTCTGCTCAGCAGGGAGCCTGCTCCCCGCCCCCGCCCCGCCTTTCTGCCTACTTGTGATCTCTGTCAAATAAATAAATAAAATCTTAAAGAAAAAAAGAAAACATGTTCTTTGGGTGTAAGATTTTAGTTTGACAGATTTTTCCCTCCCTGGCATTTTAAGAGGTTGCTTTTTCTTGCTCCCATTGTTTCTCATGAGAAATCTGCCTGCATTCTTATCTTTTGTTCTTCTCTTCATAATATCTTTCTTCTCTGACTGCTGTTGTGATTTTCTCTTACCACCTTTTTTAAGCAATTAGCCTATGATGTGCTTTGTGTGGTTTTCTTTATTTTGTGCTTAAGATTTGTAGAGCTTCTTGTATCTGAATTTATAGTTTTCATGAAAATTAAAAAAAATTTTAATCCTTAATTCTTCAAACTTACTTTCTTTCTTTTTTTTTTTTTTTTAAATGTTCCATTTCTTTTCTCCTCTGGGGACTCCAGTTACACATACATTAGTCTACTTGAAGTTATCCCGTAGCTCACAGATTTAATTTTCATTAAAACTTTTTTCTATTTTGTTTTGGATAACTTTTGACATGTTTTCAAGATTACTAATCTTTTCTCTATAATGTCTAATCTGGTGTTAATTCTCATGGTTCTCATCTTTATAAATCAATTTGGTTTCCTTTTTTTGTTATATCTTCTATGTCTCTACTTAACTTTTTGAAGATATAGAATACAATTATAATAATTATTTTAATGTCCTTGTTTTCTAATTGAAACGCTTGCATCAGTTTCAATTGATTTATTTATCTCTTTGTGAATCATATTTTCTTATTTTTTTTACATGTCTACAGATATTTTATTAAATGCCAGATATAGTCATTTTACTTTTGCGTGCCAGACATAATTTGTATTCCTGTAACTGTTCTTGAGCTTAGGCCTGGGATGCAGTAATGGTACTTGGACAGTTTGAAACTTTTGGGTTGTTAGTTAGGACCAGAGCAGCACTCATCCTGAGGCTGCTTATTCTGCACTCCTGAGACAACACCCTTCTGAGTGCTCTGCTTAGCTTCCTTTGAATCATGAGGTGTTCCAATGTGGCTGGCAGGTACAGGCAGTATTCCAGGTGGTATGAGTGCTGGGTGGTGTTACTTCTAATCCTTTGGGGTGGTTCTTTCCCTGGCTTTGGGTAGTTTCCTTACATGAATGTGCTGATAAGTACTCAGATGAATATTTGAGAGGATTCTTTATAGCTGTCAAAGTTCTGTCCCTGTGCTACTCTCCTGCTTTTGGCATGCTGTCTTGTGAAGTCAGCTGCTTTGGTTTCGCTGAACTCCCAGTGTTCATTTCCTCAATTCGGGGAATTTGCTGGGCCTTGCTTGGGTTCCTCCTCCCGGTGCCATGACCTGAAAACTCTCGCACGGATAGAGCAGTCATACCGTTCACCTCATTTGTTTTGTTTTTAAGGGATTGCTGTCCTTTGTTGTCTGATATTCAGTGCCTTGCAAACTGGTGTTTCATATGTATTGTTTCAGGTGGGATGGTAGTCTTTTTCCTATTACTCTGTCTTGCCTGGAAGTGGGAGAGTTTTAAAATAATTATTCTCAGTAAACTTCTGTGTTTTTTGAGACTCATTAATTTAGAATGTGATGTATTTGCCTAAGGGGAAGTTACAGAGAATGGCACTCAGTACCTAGTGAATTGAAAGTGTTTACTGACTGGATCTCAGCCTGTAGCCTCAGAAACTTGGTTTACCTATCCATTCTGAATGAAGCTTATCTGCCCAAGTTATAGACAGTGATTTTTTTTCCTTCTTTCTTTTCTGTTTTTGGGCGAGGGAGAGAAGGGGGAGAGTAGGAGTGGGGAGAGAGAGGATCTTAAGCAGGCTCCAGTCCCAGCATGGAGTCTGATGTGGGGCTTGATCTCATGACCCTGGAATCATGACCTGAGCCGAAATCAAGAGTCGGAAACTTAACCAACTGAGCCACCAGGTATCTAACAGGTATATTTAATGCTAGAATGCTGGCCTATTAAGATGTAAGGAGAAATGTGACTCATGGGATGACATTTATGTTTTGTGTACAGTGGAATGTTTTCATGTAGGTAAGCTACACTTGAACTTAATGGTAACTGAATAGTTTCTTAGTGTTGAATCCTGATTCAGGTAAGATAATCTGGTCATCCACCTATGTTGTCTTCCTCCTTCAGGTTGTTTTTATACACACACCGATAATATTTGTTCTTCGGTCCAGCCCCATTTGAATTTCATACCATTTTCAGATATTTTAATACCTAAAGTAGATAAATGTCTAAGTCATATCTTGATGGCCAGAAATTTGTATCTTTAATGTGAGTTTTCATTCCTCTTCTTTGATCCATTATTTGTTGTTTACAGCCTAACTTTGATGGCAGTCTTACTCCCTCTTTGTCCAGATGCTTTTGTGTAGCCATCTCACTGTGACTGCCATATACGTTACATGTCAGCCAATGTTATTCCTCTTTGCTGCTTTTTTTAAAACTTAAAAATATTGGGGACGCCTGGGTGGCTCAGTTGGTTAAGCGGCTGCCTTCGGCTCAGGTCATGATCCCAGCGTCCTGGGATCGAGTCCCACATCGGGCTCCTTGCTCGGCAGGAAGCCTGCTTCTCCCTCTGCCTCTGCCTGCCACTCTGTCTGCCTGTGCTCTCTCTCTCTCTCTCTGACAAATAAATAAATTAAAAAAAAAAAACTTAAAAATATTAATTGATTGGGGACTGAATTCTAAAAAGCATGTTCATTACATTCATTCCTTCATTATTTTAAGAAACATTTCTTAAACACTGGCCGTGTTCCAGAGATACGGAATTACCCTGGAGTAGCTCTTGAGGTATAGAGGATCCTGTCTATATTACTGGGATAGCTTAATAACTGCTCTGTATATACATATTGATATATTTTTAAATTGTCTTTATATTAAAACATTATAGTTACAACTGCATTGGTTAGGTTTTACTGATTATTGAATTTGATTTATGAAGTAAACACAATATGGAGATTTTTCAGTGAAGCAGATAACTTCTTTATATGTTTATACATATTTTTTGAGCAAGTCATGGTCCTTCCTTTTCTGTCATAGGATCTTTGTATAGGTGGCTCACTTTGCATAGGGCATTCTCTCACCCAATTCTCTGCCTGCCTTTTCCCCTGCTCTAGGTTTTTTGAGGTATAATTGATAAATACAAATTGTATAAATTTATGGTCAACTACATCTTTTGGTATATATATATATATATAGAGAGAGAGAGAGAGAGAGAGAGAAATGATTACCACAATTAAGCTGATTAACACATCTATCACCTCTCATACTTACCTTTTTAACATTTAAGACTTATCTTAATGAATTTCAAGTATATGTACTATACAGTACAGTATTATAACTATAGTCACCAGACTGTACATTAAGGGTCCAGAATTTATTCATTCTATGTAACTGAAATTTTCTACCCATTGGCCAGGATCTTCTCATTTCCCTCTTCCCCCAGACCCTGGCAACCACCATTCCATTCTCTGCTTATATAAGTTTACCTTTTTAAGATTCCACATAAAAGTGAGATCATGCAGTGTTTGTTTTTCTGTGCCTGGCTTATTTCACTTAGCATAATGCCCTCCACATTCATTCATGATGTCACAAATGGCAGGATTTCCTTCTTTTTAAAGGCTGAATAATATTCTATTAAATTATACACATTAAATAGTGTATATTTTATATATAATATCTCATTTTTCCTTATACATTTATCCATCAGTGGACATTTTGGTTGATTCTGTATCTTGGCTATTGCATATAATGCTGCAGTGAACATGGGAATATAGATATCTTTTCAATATCTTGTTTTCATTTCCTTTGAATATATGCACAGAAGTACAATTGCTGGATCATATGGTCATTCTATTTTTAATTTTTTGAGAACCCTCCCTGCCATTTTCCATAGTAGCTGTACCAATTTGCATACCTACCAACAGTGCACAAGGATTCTCTTTTTTCTACATCCTTGCCAATACTTGTTATCTCTTGTCTTTTTAATAATAACCATTCTAATAGGTGTGAGGTGATATATCATTGTGGTTTTGATTTGCATTTCCTTGATGATTTAGTGATGTTTGCATTTTATATATACCTGTTGGCCATTTGTATATATTTGGAGAAGTAACTGCTCAGTTTTTTTGCTTATTTTTAAATCAGGCTATTTTCTTCCTATTGAGTTGTCTGGTTCCTTATGTATTTTTAAGTATTAATCCCTTATTGGATAGGTAGTTTGCAAGTATTTTCTCCCATTCCACAGATTATTTCTTTACTCTGTTCATTGTTTCCTTTGCTGTGCAGGGACTTCTCAGTTTGATGCAACCCCTTTTGTCTATTTTTACTGTTGTTGCAGTGCTTTTGAGGTCATATCCAAAAAACCATTGCCCAAACAAAAGACAAAAATTTTTTCCTTATTTTTTTTTCTAGTAGTTTTACAGATTCAGGTCTTATATGTCTTTAGCCCATTTTGAGTTGATTTTTGGATATGGTATGAGATAGGGGTCCAGTATCAGTCCTCTGTATGTGGATATCAAGTTTTCCCATCACCATTTATTAAAGAGACTGCCTTTATTTTACGTTCTTGATACCTTTGATGAAGGTCAGTTGACTGTGGATGCATTTATTTCTCAGGCTTTTCTGTTCCTTTGGACTGGATTTTTTTTTACGTTCTTGATACCTTTGATGAAGGTCAATTGACTGTGGATGCATTTATTTCTCAGGCTTTTCTGTTCCTTTGGACTGGGTTTTTTGTTTGTTTGTTTGTTTTTGTTTTTTAAATGCCAGCAGTGTGCTTACTAAGTATAGCTTTGTGGTGTATTTTAAAATCATGTGATTTGATGCTTTCAGCTTTGTTCTTTTTTTTTTTAATTTTTAAATTTTTTTATAAACATATAATGTATTTTTATCCCCAGGGGTACATGTCTGTGAAACGCCAGGTTTACACACTTCACAGCACTAACCATAGCACATACCCTCCCCAATGTCCATTACCCCACCCCCCCTCCCGACCTCCCTCCCCCCAGCAACCCTCAGTTTGTGTTAAGAGAAACTAGTTAAAAATGTTAAAAAGGAAAAGGGTAAAAGTTAAAAAAAGTTTAGCAGAAAAAGAAAAAAAGAAAAAAAATAAAATTAAGGAAAAAATTAAATTAACTGCAAGACTAAAGAATCATGGGGAGAAATTCTGTGATTTGCTTTCTCCTCCTCTGAAATTCCGCCGCTCTCCTTGGTAAGTGGACTTGGTCTTGGCTGGATTTCTTTTTGATCTTCCGGGGGAGAGACCTGTTGTAGTGATTCTCAAGTGTCTTTGCCTGAGGCGGAATTGCACCGCCCTTACCAGGGGCCGGGCTAAGTAATCCATTCGGGTTTGCTCTCCGGCCTGGAGGAGCCGAGAGTTCGGGGCCCCACTCCTCGGTGCGCCCTCAGAGAAAAGCCCCAATCACTCCTGTCTCCCCGTGATCTGGCCATGCTCCGAGCTCACCCAGCCTGCGACCGGTTCAAGGTAACCCTGAGCTGAGAGCTCACTCCTCGGCTCTGTCTCTGTAGCCGGATTCCCCGCTCTAATACCTGCAGGCTCTGCCACACTCAAACACCTCCGATCCTTCTGTGACCCTGCAGGACCTGAGGTTACGCTGACCCCGCATGGGCTTCACCCCCGTTTAGCCTCAGGAGCGATGTCCCTCAGTGGAGCAGACTTCTAAATGTCTTGATTTAGTGCTCCATTGCTCCGCCACTTGCCGGGAGCCAGCCCCTACCCCTGCGGTCTATCTTCCCGTTGCTTTGGATTCACTTTCTGCCCATCCTACCTTTCAGAAAGTGGTCAATTTTCTGTTTCTAGAATTGCTGTTCTTCTCTTCAATCTCCCGTTGGATTTGTAGGTCTTTGCAATGGTTTGGTAAGCTATCTAGCTCATCTCCTGCTACCTGATGTAGTCTCAGCTGCTACTGCTCTGCCATCTTGACTCCTCCCCCTCCAGCTCTGTTCTTTTTGCTCAAGATTTGTTTTGCTATTTGGAGTCTTTTGTGGTTCTGTATAAATTTTAGGACTTTTGGTATATTTCCTCGAAAAATGCCATTGGAATTTTGATAGAGATTTGAAACTGTAGATCACTTTGGGTTGTATGGTCATTTTAATACTAGTAATCATTCTAAGTGATGTACATAGCATATCTTTCCATTTATTAGTGTTTTCCAGTTTATCGATATTTTATAGTTTTATTGTAATGTCTTATACCTCCTTGTTTAAGTTTATATGAGTATTTTTTTTTCCTGCCCTATTCTGTAAATTCATGAGTAATTTTTTTTTTTAAGATTTTATTTATTTATTTGACAGACAGAGATCACAAGTAGGCAGAGACGCAGGCAGAGAGAGAGGAGGAATCAGGCTCCCCGCTGAGCAGAGAGCCTGATGCGGGGCTCGATCCCAGGACCCTGGGATCGCGACCTGAGCCAAAGGCAGAGGCTTTAACCCACTGAGCCACCCAGGCGCCCCTCATGAGTAATTTTGAAGCACTGAAGAGCTTATATCATCTGGTAAAAGATGGACAACACCTACTAGAGTGTGTAAAATATCAGAAATCTGGTCATCACACTCTAAAAAGAAGTGAATGAAGACTAGCCAATTTTATGTTTGCTTTGTTGTAAAACTGTTTCTTAATTATACTGATATGAAAGTGACTGAAATGATTTGTTTTTAGCAAATAAATTGATTTTAAGTTTTCCTTTGTAGGTGGATTGGACTCTAAACATTGGAGAACAAGCACTTGATATATGTATTGTCTCTTTTAATCAGTCGGCATCTTCTGTTTTTGTTCTTGGTGAAAGAAACTTTTTTTGCCTTAAGGATAATGGACAGATTCGATTCATGAAGAAACTTGATTGTAGCCCAAGTTGTTTTCTCCCATATTGCTCAGGTGTGTAGAAGGATTTTTCTTTTATTTTTTCCATGTGTCAAGGCTACATTATATACATCAGGAAAATCCATATATTCACACACATATATTTTAAACATCTAGGAAAATAGTTTTTTACAGAACATGTAATGGAAATTTTAACTTTATACAAGTTTGATATAAAGCACACATTTGGTTTTGTCAGTCATTTTACTTCGCACAGAATGTCTTGGAGAATTGGCCTCAGGTATACATTTATGCTTTCCAAAATAGGGCAGTTCAAGATTTTTGCAAAAGTACACCAGACTCTTTTATAAGCAGAAATGAGGTTAGTAATGCCTATTGGAATGACTTATCTGTAGCCAGTGCCCAGTAAAAACCATTAGCTAATTGTGTTAAACATTAATGAAATTTATGCTTTGTTGATGAAATGCAAAAATGTCCGCTACTCTCTACTTATAGTTCCCAAGTCTGTAGTATTATTTTTTTAGTTTTTGATATTTGTGCTTGAAGTTGAAAAATACTATTTTATTACTTAAAATAAAATAAATACCTTATTACTTTATGCTTTTACATCAAGATGTTAGAATTAGTTTGTATCATAAATTCCTTAAAAGTGATATACTATTGCAAATAACTGTTTTCTTATTATCCTCTTTTCTATATTAAATGTACAGTTTCTGAAGGAACAATAAATACGTTGATTGGAAACCATAATAACATGTTGCATATTTATCAGGATGTGACACTGAAGTGGGCCACTCAGCTTCCCCACATTCCTGTAGCAGTAAGAGTGGGCTGTGTACAGTAAGTGATTTAACTTTTTTTTAGGATCTTAGTCTAGGAATTCTGTAGAAGTTTTATGAAACAATAGCAAGTGATTTTACTAGGAATGACAAGTGACATTGTAGTGTGAATATCAACAATGGAAATAATTTAAAATGTAACTTTTATTGGAAAAGGATATAAAAAGGCCTTATGTAGGCTCCATCAATCATTTTTATTTTAATTCCCACATAATTAAAATACAGTGTTATATTAATTTCAGGTGTACAGTATAGTGATTCAATAGTTCTCTACATCACTCAGTGCTCATCGTGACAAGTATACTCCTTAATCCCCTTAATCATTTTTATTTAGTATTTCTAGTGAAATGTCCTTTGTAAATCAAAGATTTAAAGAAAATGGCTTACCTGGTAGATTATTTTCTTTAAAATAGGAAAGGAGGGACACCTGGGTGGCTCAGTTGGTTGGACGACGGCCTTCGGCTCAGGTCATGATCCTGGAGACCTGGGATCGAGTCCCGCATCAGGCTCCCAGCTCCACGGGGAGTCTGCTTCTCCCTCTGACCTTCTCCTCGCTCATGCTCTCTCACTGCCTCTCTCTCAAATAAATAAATAAAATCTTTAAAAAAAATAGGAAAGGATTTCTTCAAGCATTTGATGGGTTCCACTTAGAGATCACTTATTGTTAGACTTGAGACTATTACACATCAAAACTTGTTTCAGACCTTATTATGTCCAGTGGTGCAGAATTGCTAATGATTATGTATTTAAGACAGTTCAGATTTTAAAAAGGGTCAATTTTCCTTTAAAATGAAGATTAAATCCATACCTTAATTATCCAAAATAAGAGAAATGAGACATAACTGTAATTTTTCTAGGTTGTCAGTATAGATGGGAAGATCCTGACAAACCTTTAGCATCTCAGATTATGTTTAGGAATTGAAGATCCCAGTAAATATGTAGAAACACAACTTTCTTTCTTAAAGAATTTATTTTTAAATAATTGCTACACTCAAAGTAGGTCTTGAACTCACAACCCTGAAACCAGTTGTCAGCACACTCCACTGACTGAGCTAGCCAGATCCCCTTAGAAACACAGCTTTATATAAAGCTTTATGGATTCCCTAGATCTAGTCAGTTTTGCTTATTTATAAAGTTTTATTGAAATTTATTTATTTAGGGTTTTATTTATTTGACACAGAGATAGAGAGTACAAGTAGGCAGAGCAGCAGGCAGGGGGAGAGGGAGAAGGCAGGCTGTCCGCTGAGCAGGGAGCCCAATGTGGGGCTTTGTCCCAGGACCCTGGAATCATGACCTGAGCTGAAAGCAGCCGCTTAACCAACTGAGCCACCCAGGCACCCTAATTTTATTGAAATTTAAAAACCATGTGTAGAATTCTTCAGTGGTAACTATAGTATCTGATCAGTATGACTAATTCCCCCAAGTTAAGAGATTAGATGTGTATATTATTGAAGCTCAATGAAAGGTATTCATATTTGCATTAATGGTTAATCTGAAGCCTGAATATTATAAAAATGGAAATGCCATTTTGAAAACATTGAATATTTTAAAAATAAGTTGCTTTCTCTTGTTTTATGAGAAAACGCCATCATGTAATTGCTATGCACTTAACACAAATTGTAGTTATTTTGTATCTGAAGAAAAATATAAAACTTTGAGATTGACTTTTACAACAGCCACCAGATAGTCTTTTAAGTTCAACCAAACAATTAGATTCACCAGACATTTTAAATCAGATTTACTTAGAAGGGTTTACAACAGAAAAAACATCTCGCCAGGAGGACAATGTCAAGTATTTCTCTTCTGGGAGAGTAATTCTAGAAGCAGTCCATATATCCATCCAAGAGCTGTTCTCTTTGGCCTCCCAAGTGACAGCTCAGGTGCAAGAAGACAGATCCACACTGGTGGGTATGCGGCCCATCTTGGCTTATAGTCCACATGCCCCTCAAGTTTAAATACTAAAAAAGTCATTGTGGTTTTTGTGTATATGTGGGGCAGAGGAGAGTAATGGATAAAAAGATCTTACTGAGGCCACTTAATTGAAATACTTATTTAACCATATATTATTTACATGGGACATACCTATTTCAGGAGTCACTGTACTCAGGGAAGCTCAAAGATGTAGTTTCTGAGCAGATATTGATGGTTAATTTATGGTTTCAGTTCAGATGCATCTTATGAGTTAAGGGTCCAGAAATAACTGTAAAAACCAAATTTCCATGCAGGGTGCATCAAGATGCTTATATTCAGAAGTAGTCTGTTACCTCTAAACTTAGGCATTTGTAAGTGAAACTTCCTATTTCTTCTCATAGCTTTTTCAACATCATAATTATAAACAGTTAAATGTAAATATTGCCATTAATGATTTACACAGTTAATTAATATATAGCAGTAACTTTTAATTAT
>PISX010011393.1:0-65525 GCA_004024625.1 Mellivora capensis
CTATGATGGCAGAGTTGAGTCGTTCCCGTAAGGCCCAGTGGCTCAAAAGCCAATGACATGTCCTGTCATTTCTAGAAAACGTCTCCTGACCTCTGACTAGCCCAGTGGTTCTCATACTCGAGCATCTGTAGGGATCCCCTGGAAAGCCGGGATGAAGATGAAGATTCTGAGATCCTGCATCTCTAGTCAGCTCCCGAGTTCAGGGCCACCCTCCAGGCACCCTGGGCCAACTAACTCTCCAACGGTCTGTACACATCTTGTCCTACCCTGAACACCAGCCCCATTAGAAGAAGAAACTGAGGGTCTGAGAGGTCCCTTGACTCTCCAAGGTCCTGAACGGATAAGCGCTGGCTCTTTGCCACCACATACTGTACCCTTGATGCAGGTACCTCTCCCCAGGGTGCACACAGCCCGGTTACTTAGCTTGGTCTGTCTCGAATCTGGGTTCTACACTGGGGCTTTACTGTTGGTAACAGCAACACCTGAGCCGGGCACAGAGCACCGTCAGCCTCCTCGGGTTAGGAAGCGTGATCGTGCAAGGTCAGGGTATTGAGGGCACAGCCGAGCGCACCTGGTGCCCAGTGGGGGCTTTTCTGTTTGTCTTCCGCCAACATCTGCAGGGCGGCTGGCGGTCAGCGGCGTGTTCAGTTACCAACATCCGCTTGGCGTCATTTTCCCCCCTCGGCAGTGACCACCTGTCCTGCCATCTCCGGGTTCCTTGGCATCACTGGGAATGATCAGCTTGCTCCCTAATCTTCCCAAAACCCAGAGAGGGGAGAGGCGAGGCACCCACGACATGCAGAGGAAGAAACCGCACCTTCCAGAGGCAGGTGAGCTGCCCAGGCAGGTGGGAGGCAGCCCTGGGCTTCTGGGGCTGGGTTAGGTCACATGGGTCCACCCGGTCAGGCCCATGGCAGGGCTACGCGGGAGGATGGTTCATGTCCCTTGTTTATAGGCAAGGAAGCCTACGGCCTGGAGAGTTGATGACCAGGAAGCACTCCAAGAGATAGGGTTGTCACGGTGCGGAGGCCAGGGATTCACACGGAGACAGATCCTTACTGGAGAGGGGCGATCCCAGCTCCGGGCCAGGAGACCAGGAAGCGTAGCTGAACACAGGCTGCATTTCCAGAGAGCTCTGCCAAGCCAACCCCCTGAGGCCCCACACCAGGCCCCTCCTCGGCCCCCCAGAGTCTGGGGGCTGGGACTTTTAACAGTCGAAGGGGGACAAGGAATTATCTTTATTTTTGTCCGTATTTTTAAGCATTTTATATATCACTGCCTGGACTCCCAGTGAGGGAATGAGGTTAGTCCCTCTCCTGATGGCCTCCCACCACGGTTCCTGTCAAAGCCGCCTTACTTACGTGCTTGTCTATTAATAACATAATAGAGCTTCTCCAGCGCACCACCCAGCGCGAGGGCTAGAACATCGGCCCCGAGTGCCCTCCCTCACCTCCGCCCCGCAGGACCCAGGCGTCATGTTGGCTCCCCTCCGTGCCCAGGTCATGGCCATATGCCTCCTACAAGAGCGCGTGTTTCTCCGGCTCCTTCTAGTCTCAGCAAGCGGACCATGTTGTATTTGGTCTGGGGACCTGAATCTCTCCCTTGGTCCTGTGTGGCTAAAATGCCCCGAGACGTTTGCTGTGGCTGCGGTTCCCTTGGCAGCCGTGGGGTGTTCTAGTGTTTGGGCATACCACAGTGCATTTTCCCATCTTTCCATCTGGGTCGCCTCCAGGGTTTTGCTCTTCTAAACCATGCTGCTGGGAACATTCTCGCACCCAGTGCCTGGGGGCCAGAACCCCTGAGCCCGGGAGGGGTGTTGGAGGCACTTACCATGCAGTGGCTGGACACCCACCGTGCCTAAGAGGATGTAGTGAAGTGAGCCTCTCCTGGGCCCCCCCAAGCTTGTGGAGGGATCGTACCCCCGCTAGGCCAGCCGGTCTGTGCTGGGAACCAGCCCTTGCAAAGGCAAATATAGGAACTGCAACATCGGGTAATCGCGAAGAGGAACGTAATGATAGGGCTACATGTTTCTACGTGATGGGTTCTCAGGATCTGACACATGGGAGGTTCACTTTGAATTGTAGCCTGAAAACATCGAGGTGGCCCAGACTCAGAGAGGTGCAGGGGCTCGTCCAGGGTCACACAGCTGAGGCCGAGCCAGGCCCCAAGCCCATGTGTGTTTTTATCACACTGAAGCAGCCCTCACTTTCTCCTCCCATTTATAATTCTTGCTCCTTGAACACCCTTCCCCCAACCCAAGATGCCACTCTGAGACCCTCGGGTCCTCTTTGAGTCCCAGCTCTGCCACCGATGAGCTGGTGGCCCAGGATATGTGAGGAAGCTCGTGGAATCGAGGAGATGAGAAAGTGCCTATTTCCTTACTTGTAAATCACAGGTAATCTCAACCCCTCCTAATCCCAGGGATTAAATAAATACTCCACCAGGCTGGGTCAGCCCTTCTCCTGGGCCCCACGGCCCCCTTTTCCCTTTGACTGCACGGTCACCACGGGGGTCCCTGTCCCCCTGGGCCGTGGCTGGATAAGGGAAAGCCAGGCCAGTCTGAAGTTGGGGACAAATGGAGTGCTGGGTTCTTCAGAGGATGAGGAAGGGGGTTTATGTCTGGCCCAGCTCAGGGCAGGCAGGATTCCAGGGATAGAGGGGAGGGTGAGGGAGCTGGCCTCCTTTAGGGCCCAGATCTAAATCCTTTCAACATGCCCCCTCTCCACCCAGCTCCCCAGGTGGCCTGTGGGCACACCTAGCTGGCCAGACAGACGACCTAGTGGACAGATGTAGGGTCCCACCACAGGATCAGAGCTGGCCCCTGTGTAAGCATTTGATTGGCTTCGTGAGGGTTGGGACTGGTCTGTTCAGCCCGCTGTGCCACCTGCTGTCCCCAGCCCAGTGCCGAGCTGACCCCTTATAGGGAACGAATGAAGGAAGGAATGAATACATTCACACATGTCTCCTTGGTCCCTCCCAGCACCCCTTCAAGGTGGGTGTGAGATCCCCATTTGCAGATGGGAAACTGAGGCTTGTCTCTGGCTTCTGTTCTCCCCAAGGAGGAGGGTTCCCGGGCCCAGGGCTCCTCACACCGAGGGAGGCTGGACTCAAGGCCTGCGCGTCGGGAAAGAAATCGAGGCCACCCTCCAGCAGGCGTTCTGTGGGCCTGTCTTTCCTCTTCCTGCCCTGACACTTTCAGTGATTCATTCTTCATGGGATATTTTTGTGTTGCTCCAGTGGGGGAAAAAAATGCCGCTGGGATTTCCAAGGGCTGTTTTATCTCCATGGTGCCGCCAAATAATTCAGGGCAACAGACAGAGGCAGAGCGACGTTGGTCACGGAGTGTCCTTGATGGCTTCAGCTGAGCCCTCCCCTTCCCTGGGGAGGAAACTGAGGTGGATTTGAGGGAGCCACTTGGCGTGTGACACGGCGTGGCCCCAAGGGGGAGGGCAGAACTTCCGGGGATGGAGATTGCCAGCCATGCGCCCTTCCCCGGGCCTCAGTCTACTCGCCGGAGACATGGGGAGAGCGGCAGTGCCTGCCTCCAGTATTTGAGAACGGGACATACAGGAAGGACTCGATATGTGCAGAACGGGCCCAGGGCGAAGGGTCAAGGAAGGGGACAAGGAAGCAAGCCGAGGTTAGAATTTGAACCCCAAGCCCAGCTGGCTGGGTGGAGGGGGTCAGAGAGGGGAGAGAGCTCTATAAGGAGAGACTGCAATGTGTTCTCGAAGGGGGGAGGGGCAGCAGTGGTTTCTGTTAGTGGTAACCTGCACTCTGTCCCTGTTATGACTCTTTCCGACACCCCACACTACAGTTTGCAGAGATCCCTTTGGCCCTGCAGGGGCCCCACGGAGCGGGTGTTACCATGGTCTGCCTGCTATGGGTGACCGGAGGTCGGCGGGGACAGGGAGCACAGATTGAAGACTCTGTGCTGTCCCTCCTGGGTTTCCTGGCTGCAGAGCTGGGGTTTGGGGCTTCTCAGCCACGGCAAGTGGCTCCGCAGTGAGGCTGAGGCCCCCGGTCACTCTCAGTGACAGTAGAAGTCAAGCCCGGCCTCTGTGGGAGGAGTGAGCATGTTGCGCTCAGGCCTCTGCATGGGTCTACCTGACTTCCTCTGAAAGCGTCTCCTTGGGGTAAGGCAGACCTGGCATCCAGGCCAGTGAGTGTGGACAGAGTTTCTACTCTCTGGGCAGCAAACATCTATTCAGCACCTACTGTATGCAAAGCAAGGCAGGGCACATAAGAGGCACAGAGGTCTCCTCTGCCCCAGAAGCTTGCACCAGGCAGGGAAGCAGTTAGCCCACAGGCAGGGTGGAAGGATATTAGGGCCAAGCACAGCACAGACACAGCAGGAAGAGGAAGTCACCTGTAGGCACAATGTTCAAACACATTTTCATTTGCTAATGGGCACCCAAGAAACTGTCTGATACCTAATCCATTGGCTTTGGAAACGGAGTGGGCAACAATAGATAGGAGCCATTTGTGGAGTCCTTGGTCTGTGTGCTGGGGGCTCTGCTAGCGCTTCTGGTTCTTTCTGTCTCCTTGTACCCCAGCAAGGTGGGGGCACGGTTCCCATCTTACAGATCAGGAACCTGAGCCGAGGGGAGTAAGTTGCCTGGAATTCCCAGCTAATGAGCGGCAGAGCGCGGATCCTGGCCTAGGTGCTGGCATCCCCCCAACCCACCATGAACCTGTTTGTGGTCAGACGGACCTGAGTTCCGGTCACGGCCCTGACACCCTGCGGGTCGAGGCAAACCACTTAGTTGCTCTAAGTTATGGTTTATTTATCTGAAAAATGGAGCTCAGGATGCCTACAGTCATTCACCAGTGCATCAACCGTTTAAAAAGTGCCCACTATGTGCCGGGCCCCGTGCTGCTTATGGTGAAAGCAGCCACCACGCAGTCTCCGCAGGGCCAGCTTCTCACGCACGTGACTCGCGAAGTCACACAGAGCCCGGCGCTCAGGAGAGCCCCAAGCTTGGCTTAATGCTCTGCTGTCGCTGTCTAGAAATGCCTAATCATTTTTAAACAAATGCCTGCATTTTTCCATTCTGTGCTGGGCCGTGCAAATTATGTCACTGGTCCTGGGTCCCAGCCCTCCTCCGTCTTACAGTCCAGTGGAAGAGACGGATGTGCCCAGAGCCACCGCGCTGAGTGTGTAACTAGAACCACCATCTGCGTTTGAAGGCAAGGGGGACGGGCCGTGAGCACAGCGGCAGGGGTCAGGGGAGGCCTCTTGGGGGCCCCAGGCCCTGGGGGAATGGCCTGGAACTGCCATGTACAGGGAAGGGACAGCGGGCTGGGGCACAGCACAGGGATGGAGATGCCCCATGTGGCTGCAGGGGGCCCCCCAGGCCAGGGAAGAGCCAGGACCCTGGGGCGATGGGGCTTACAATTTGAAAGCCAGCTCTCTGACTTCGAGGTGAGGATGGGTTGGGGGTACAGCAGCCGTGCGGCGGGGGGGCCTCATGGGGCTTGACAGATGCAAGGGAGAGGAAGTGGTGGAAGCCCGAGGGGGCCGGGCTGCCTCCTGGGCGCAAAGGTCTGCATGGAGGTGGGAACCGCAGGAAACCTGGGGGCCAGAGCGAGGTTCAGGGGGAAGCGTGGGTGAGGGGCTGGTGTGGGGGAGCTGGTGCACGTGTGGATCTCTGGCCCATGTCTGTCCTCCATGCCTGCACTGTGGGCCCCTGGCCGGCGCGGGGAGGGAACACATCCCTCTTCCTTCCCTCCCTGCTCCCTGCCTCTCGTCCTGCAGGGTCAGGAGGACCCACTTTGATCTTGGCATCTCGCTTCCCCGTGTTTATTCCCAGACTTCACATTTCAGAGTGAGATTTCATAATCTTGAAGTGGGCGTTGTCCTGAAAACAAAAGTTCTAGAACTCTGGGTTCGGTCCGCACCACTCGGGGAGGGCCCTGGGAAATTTGAATCCTGGCTCTGCCCCCTACTCCCTACCCACCTGCATCCTGGGGAGGATAGAAAACAGCCTCAGGGGTGGTGAACAGCTCCTGAGTGAAGTGCAGGGGCCAGGGAGGGTCCCCAACAGCTGTTAGCTGCCACCTCCCATCCGTGCCAACACCTGTCTCTTAGGCACCTGCTGCCCGCAGAGGGCCCCGCCCCTGTTCCATTACTAATTCCCAGTGCTCATCCTATTACTAGCAGTGGGAAGAAGAGCGTCCAGGCTGCGTGACTAAATCATCTTGGAATCAGTAGCTTCGTGATTCTACCCCAGACCGTAGTCCCATGGTGGTAGCCGGTCTGCGTCCCTCTTGCTTCTTCTGAACGCCCCCGCCCTGCCCTGCACTGGGTTCAGCCCCCAGGATAGCCCCATTAGAGTCACTGAGTGGCCTCCAGAAGAAGAACCACTCCCTGGGGAGTGGGTGGGGAGGGCGACCAGGTGGCCCTGGAGCTGGGCCTTGCAGATTGATCTGATTTGGACATAGGAGTTGGGGAAAGCCGGACCCACAGAAGGGCCAGCCTGAGCCAAAGTCCTGACCCCTGTGTTATGCTCTCTGCCACTGGGCACCCAGGAGGCTGGGGCAGGACCTGTCCTCGCCCTGCCGTGGGGCTGGCCACGGAGCTGCGCCTTCCCCTTCTCCCGCCCCTCGTGCACCCCTGCAGGGGAGGGGCAAGGTGGAACATGTTGGGTGACAGGCATGGCGCTAGGCACGTGTCCGTCTTTGTTCTCAGTGCCAGGAAATTCAGGGTTTGCTGGCCAGGTCTCAAAGACTGCCACTCAGTCCCCGCCCCTGATCTGCCCTCGAAGCTTAGCGCCCTGCCATGCTCCTGCCCACGCTGGCAGCAGGTGAGTCCCACACAGCTGGGGACAACCCAGGGGGCAGATGCTGGCCCAGAGTTTCAAGGGAGTGAGAGAGTCAGGAGGAGAAAAGCTTCCTGAGAGATGGACACCCCAGCTGAGTCTTGAAATCTGGGTCGAAGCTGCCCAGCTACAGGATAAGGGAAGGGTGTCCCAGGTGTGTAGGAACAGAATGTGCCAAGGCCCAGAGAGGAGAGGGCTGATCCTTGCGGAGCAGAGAGAATAAGGGGGTGGGAGCGAGGGCCAGATCACACAGGGCCTCAGGACGGGTTGGAGACATGAACCGAGAGCTGCCAGGACTCCTGAGAAAGGGGGCGGCTGGTCACATGGGTGCTTCAGCAAGCTGGCCCTGGGCCCACGAGGACCTGGATGGGTGGGCGAGGCTGGGGCAGAGGCAGCCTGCAGAGCATCAGCGCGGACCCGTTCCAAGCGCCAACCGTCCGCCAGCTCTGTTCCAGGCTCTTTGATGCGTCACCTTATTCAATGGTCACAAGGATCCTGTGAATTAGATACTATTTTTATCCCCATTCTAGGTCCAAGGAGACTGGGGAGACTTGTCCCAGGCCACTCAGGGTGTGGTTACAGAGGTGGAGCCCAGACTTGGCCCCAGACAGTGCAGTCCAAGCTCAAGGACCCAACCTCCAGGCCATGGTTGCCCTTGACCCGGTTGGGGCCGGAGGGGTTGCTGGGCCTCCGGCCAGGGGAAGGTGCAGGTGGTCAGAGAAGGGGTGGAAGCCCAGAGAGGATGTGGGCTCTCTAGTGCGGGGCCAGGGCATCTTTTGCAGCCCCCCTGTCTGGCCCCGGAGCCCTGCCCCGTGGCCAGCCGGACTGACGGGAAAACAGATCTGTTGTTGTTCCCGTGGGGTGTAATTCATCAGCTCTGTTTCTCTCCATATGCCCTCCCTCTCCTTTCCAACCTCGCCAAATTCGGTGTTTAAAAATAATCCTCAAATCTGGGAACAGCAGTCCCCGGCTGACCCGAGGGGTGGACCGCAGAGATGCGTGCCCGACTCATGATTCTGGATGCGGTCGGAGCCCACGGGGAGACCTACTCGCCCAGAATGTTCTTCCAGTTATTGGAGTTTTATTGTCGGCCCCAATCTACCCTCGTGGGCCATTTACCAATTTCCAAAGAGCTAGAACCCAAGACCATAAATCTAATCTGTCTGTTGTAAATGTGCTTTCTCAGGGCGGGGGGCCGGGGAGGCCCCGGAAACTCCTGCTGCGCGGAGGCGGAGAACAGGATCTGGGCGGGCTTGGCCTCCTGACTGAGCCCTGAGGAGCCATGTGACCTCCAGCCTCAGTTTCCTTCTTTATGAGCTGGGGTTTGATGACCTGCCTGTGCTGGGTGACGAGATTCCCTGACCATGCAGAGAAGTCATAGTGCGGGACTCGGGGTGGGGGGACGGCCGGAGCCCGGTGGGAGGAAGGGGCTCCCCCTTTCCTGCAGGCGTCACCTGTGGGGGTCCCAGGTGGCCGTACCCGACAGCATGACTTGCCCTTTACATCTGAGCTCGTAGCCCCTGAGCTCATGTCCCCCTCTGCAGACCCCCTGTAGGGCAGGAGGGGATGGCTTTGGCCTTGTGAATGTTGGTGCTATGGGGCGTGTGACCCCTGAGGACAGACCAAGGATCACAGCTGCCACTGAGTTTCCAAAAGCCATTCTGACCCTGCCAGCTGGAGTGGCTGGCTTCCGAGTTTTGCTGTCTCGTGAGAAATGGAATTTTTACGGAACTTCCCTTGTGACACGTGGTGGGCTTTGTTCCACCATAAAGTCAGCGTTCAATTCTGGTGCCTGGGCTGCCCCCCTCCACAGGCCCCCGTGCCCCCGCACCCAGAGTCCCTGTACGCCGACCTTTGTCCAGCAAACAGGGCTGCGGCTTCTGTTGGCCTCCACCCCCACCATGGAGTCCTGCCCAGGCAGCCCCGGGTCCAGGTGGGGATAATAGCCGAGCTGTGGCGTCTGAGCAGACCGGTACTGGACGGCGACAGATGCAGCCGTAGTGTGTCCTGCTCCCACACACCTGCAGGAGGCTGGCCCCTGAGGCCCCTGTCTCCAGTTCCCCCAGACAGGCCTGGGGGCCTGAGACCAGAGCTGGCCAGGCTGGGATCCCCTCCCAGTCTGTGGGACTCTGGTCAAGCTCCAAGGCCATGACCATGACCCCAGCACCTGGCCCTGGCCCTGGCCCAACACCCTCCTGGCCTAATGGAGAGCCTGGGGACCAGTCATGGAGGGGAGAGCTTGGTGGGCGTCCTGGCACGGCACACCACCTCCTCCCTGCCCCTAGAACCCAGCCCAGACCCTGTTCAGAGTGGGGGTTAACGAGGGGATGGCGGGAGAAGAGGTGGCTGAGCACATGAATGGAAGGAGATGGGACGGGATGTGTCTCATGGGGGGACAGACTTCTCCCCGTGGACGGGATTGAGGGGGGCCTCCTGGAGCCCCTTCTCAGGTGCTGCAGGATTCGGACTCACAGGAGTAAGAGGAGGACCCCCGGGTGTGAGGGGCCAGAGCAGCAGGAGGGGGGCCTAGGTACAAGGCAGAGGTGCAGCCCCCCCACCCTGTATTCATTCAACAAACCCGCCGGCCCTTGGACTTGAGCCCTGGCTCCTAATGTGGGGCACATGCTCTGCCCGGGCTCCAGAGCCCCGTGTCAGCCTCAGCCTTGGCTTCCTCGCCGCCGCCTGCAGAGTGGAGCCACGGAGGGCACCGTCTCAGAGCACCTGCCACTCCCCACTCCCCCCACCACCACCCCCTGTGTTTTCCAGGGCGGATCCTTGGGTTTCCTCAGTACAAATCCTGGCTAAGCACTTTGAAATGCTTTAATCTCCTTCATCCTCCCAGGAGGGCCCTGAAGGAGGCCGGGAGGAGGCCCAGCTCAGAACAATTAAGGAGCTTACAGCCGGTGGGTTGCCGATGGGTGATGGGTGCAGGGAGGTAGGGATAGGAGGGCTCTTCCCCCAGCTTGCATAACTGCATAACCTCCGGCTGAATGCGCTCAGCTCCATCAGACACTCTCTGCTCCCCCCTCCTCCCCTGGTTCACACTGGGGACCAGCCGCACCTCACCTCCTGGGCCCACCCTGCAGCCGGCCAGCCCTGCAGGGGAGAGAGGCCCGAGTTTGGCCTGGAGTTCCGTCCTGTTCCCTCCCTCAGAAGTTTCAAGCCTCTGGGTTACCCAGGGTGACTCCCTGCCCTGCCTGCCCCACTCAGGAGGACTTTGGGCCTCCTCGGACCCCAGCTGTCACCCCTGTGCCCTCCCTGACCAGGCTGCGAGCTCCTGAGGGTGAAGACGAGCTGGCTGTCCCCCGGGACAGCCTGGGCGGTCAGAGGGCCGTTCCTGCAGACCAAGGCATGCCTTTCCCAGTGCCCTTTTCCAGAACTGTGTTCTCTGGCGGCACATCCCTGCAGGGTGTGCTCTGCTCTCAGACCTTCCCCTGGGAGGTGGAGGCCTTCACCAAATGGGACAGGACTGGAGGGGTCAAGGGACTCCCAAAAACCTACTCTGTAGATGGGGGTACAGCCTGGCTGGGAGGGCGCACAGGTTTCCACCAGGGGCGTGGTGGTGGTGAGGGGGTTGTCCAGGCTCCAGCTCCCATGTGAGCCCTAAGCACCCACCACACCTCAGTGTCCCTCCCAACCCGCCTGGGACAATCCCATGGGAGGGTGTGTGACGGTGTCCTGGGGCCACCGGAGCAAAGCTCCCCACAACCCAAGTGTGTGCTTTGCCAGTCTGCAGGCCAGAGTCCAGGATCAAGGTGTGGGCAGGGATGGATCCTTCTGGGCGCTCCCAGGGAGTCTGGCCAGGCTCTCCCCTAGCTTCTGGAGGCTTGCTGGAGATCTTTGGGGTTCACTGGCTTGTAGAGGCATCACCCCAGCGTCTGCTTCAGTCTTCACATGGTCTCTTCTCTGCGCGTGTCTCTATGTCCAAATTTCCTCTTCTTATAAGGTCACCAGTCGTGGTGACTTGGGGCCCAGCGGACTCCAGGGTGACCTCATCATAACTACATCTCCAGTGACCCTATTTCAAAATAAGGTCCCGTTCTGAGGTACAAGGGGGTTAGGATTGCAATATAAGGATTTGGGTGGACACAATTTATATGCCATAATGGGGGGCCACGAGGGGAGGGGATGGTGTGCAGGACCCGAGCCTGGCGCGTAGTAGGTGCTCAGCAAACTAATCCCCGTCCCGAGCGTCTACACTTCTCTGCAGCCGCTGACAGCTTGCAGAGACTCGGGCTGGGCCTCTGAGTTTACACAGAGCATACATAGGCCTTCTCCTGTCCCCAGCCTCCATTCCTGCATCCCTGCAGGGAGGGGATGGTAATGGCGAGCTGCCCTCAGGTTTGTCCTGAGGCTTCAACAACCTGTAGTTGTAGCCACCGAGGGCCAAGGCTCTGCGTCAGGTGGCCTCCTGCTACCCGTACCCTCTAGAGTCCCCCACTGGCCTCCAGGCTGCTCCTGCCTCAGGGCCTTTGCACCTGCTGCTCCCTAGTCTGCAGCGCTGCTCACTCCAGCCTCACTCGGGTCTGCCCGCTGTCATCTCCGCCCGCGGCCCCCGCCCCGGCCATCCTGAAGGACGCCCCAGGACCACTCTGTACCCCCCCCACACACACACCTGGCTTTATTCCCCCTCACAGCTTTGCTTATTGTGGTAAAATACACATAACATAAAATTGACATTTTAACCATTTTTAGCATACAGTTCAGTGGCATCCATCCACCCAGCCGTCACCGCCATCCATCTCCAGGATCCCCTCCATCCTCCCAGACTGAAACTCCATCCCCGTGAAACACGAACCCCCATCCCTCCCCAGCCCCCCGGCACCCCCCATCCTACTCGCTGTCCCTAGAACGTGACGACCCCGGGAAGCTCATGGGCATGCAGTCACACAGGGTCGTCCTTTCGTGTCAGGCTCACGTCACCCAACACCATGTCCTGGGGGGCGTCCGCATCATGGCACGTGTCGGCACCCCTTTCCCTTTTGAGGCTGTATCCTATTCCGCTGTGCAAATCGGCCCCTTTTGCTCCCGCGTGTACCCGTCCACGGACACCAGGGCTGTTTCCACCTCTTGCTGCTGTGCCTCGTGCTGTGTGAACACGGGTGTGCCAGCATCTGTCTGCGCCCCTGCTTTCAGTTCTTCAGGGCGCACCCCCAGGAGCCTTGTAGCATCTTAAATACTCACCTGCTTGTCTGCGCGCCGTCAGCCTTGCTCCCTGGAGTGCGAGCTGGGCAGGGACAGACTCCGCTTCGTGCTGCCTGCCGTCTCGTGTCCACCGCTGTGTCCATAATGCATGGAAGGTGCCCGGCTCCGTGCGGATGGTGGAGGGGTTAATGGAAGTCACTGTGAGTGGCACAGCAAGGAGACATGGGTCCTGCAAGTCTCCCCGGGGGGGTGCGCGAGCTCCTATCCAGTCACCCCACCCCGGGACCCTGCGCGCGTGCAGCGGGCGCTCCGGCCCCTGCCCTCGGGCCGCCGGCCCACTGGCCTCAGCTCACCCGTTGTTGTTTCCACCACCTGAGCCATCGGTCCTCCTTTGATTAAGTCTCATCTTGCCATGAAAAGAAAAGGAGGTGACAGTTGACTGGTGGGGGAGGTCATTCATTCCAGAAAGGAAATTGGATGGCAGCGTTTCCATCTTCCGCGGCCCAGCCCCTGCTCCCAGCAAACACACTTCCCCGCCCGTCCCCCGCTGTGGGCAGCAAAGCCCGCGTCTGCACCCGCAGGCAAAGCAGCCCACACCCAGCCTCTGCCGGATCTCGTTAAACAGGCAGCTCCCGACGGATCGATGCCAGCCAAATGATGACCAGTTGTGGCCAGCAGTCCTTGAACGTGCTCACCGTCCTCTCGTTGCTGATTTCTGCAGGTAGAATGGGTGCCAAGCTGGGCGGGGAGCGGGGGCACAGGGGTGGGCCCCTTCCTGGGGTCAGCACTAGCCCAGTTGGGGTTCTGGGTACTGGCGGGGGGTGCCCCTAGACCCTGGCATTCCCGCTGGTGAGGAGTTAATATTTGGTGCTGTTCGGGGAGAACCTACTGTGTGCCGTGCCCCACGTGCATGCTGCGGGAGCCGTGCTGAGTGTCGTCCCTGGCTCGGTGGGGTTAATGGTGGCTGCCAGCCCTGGGAGAAGCCTTTGCACAAATTCTCCACCTATGCCTAAAAGTCAGGTCCAAAACGTCACGGTCATCCCACTGTATGGATGAGGAAACTGAGTCTTAGAACCGAGCCTGCTAGCAGGAGGCAACACAGCTAGTGCAAGGGCTGGGGTTCGAATCTGCCTGCCAGCACCCGAGCACCTCCTAGGATGCCCCTGAGACAGCAGGTGGTCTCGCACACTCTTGTTTACAAAGGTGGACATAAAGCAAGTCCTTCCACGGTTCCAAACGAAAGTGGGCTCCTGGAGAAGCCCGCCCTACCTCCCGGCACCAGCGGTGGCTGTCTGAGACCTGGGCTAAGCAAGGCACCTGTTCTGTGTCTCCCTCTGTCTCTATCTCTCTGTGTCTCTATATCTCTTGCTCATGCATCTGTGCACAGGACCTCCTCATGCCCTCTTGCCCCTTTGTTAAGGGCCTGACTCTGAGGGAGGCCATGAAGGGCCCTGGGGACGGCCGGCTCCAGGACAGCACAGCCAAAGCCAGGCCAAGGGTCTTGGGGCCACTGTTTACCAAACTCCTCCCTGACTCCGTTTCCATGCATTAGTGCATCTGGTCCTCCCTGCCTCCTGGAAGAGAGGAGGAGGTCCTCACCCCTTTTACAAATGAGGAAACTGGGCTCAAACGAGGACTGTGAGCTGCCCAAGGCCACACGGTCACCTGGCTGTTAGATGTTGACACACTGTGTTCGTCCCTTGGAACCCAAGTGAGAGGCTCTCTCCTTGGTGTCCCCTCTCCACTTGGACCGGTTCTCCTGGTTCATAAGTACTGGCCTCCTAACAGTATCCCTCTGCCCTCGGGGCCCCAGGCGCAGGCTGAGAACCACACTGAGCCTGGAAGCCGGCATGAGCGGCCCTGTGTTACCCACTCATTCACGCACCCCTCCCTGCTCAAGGCGAGGTCGAAGCTTTGTTGTTTACAAAACTTTCCTGGGAGCCCCAGCCATCCGGGCTGCCAGGGGTCTTCCATCTGTTGGGGAAAGGAGGCCAAGAGAAGTCGTGATGGCACAGGTGATCCGTGTGCTCCAGGATTTGGACCCCGCTGTCCCAGCTCCTAGCTCTGGGCAACCTCAGCTCATTCTCCCTCGGGAGTGGCAGTGGCCTCCACTGCCTGACCCTCGGTGGGACTTCTGTCCCCTGCCTTACTCAGCCTCCCTCCCCAGCCCAGCCCTGCACAGTGGGCTTCCCTGATGCCCAGCTCAAAGGCCATCTCCCTGCTCCGTCCGTTCCCTCCCAGGTTCTTGCCTCCGGTCCTATCCTCTCCATCCAGCCCCAGGGCCTGAGCCGGTCTTTCTGACTAGCTGCTTGCCTGTGGTGGACACATCCAACTCCCCATGAGCCAGCCCACAGCAGGGCGTCCTCACCTGTCCCAACACACCCCGGGCTTCCTGCCTCTAATCCTCACATCCAGCCCCCCTCCCCCTGCCCGTGCATCCTTCCTCTGGGCCGGCAGGTCCCAAACCCCAGCCTGTCCACCTCCCCTGCGGGGCTTGCCTCCCAGGTCAGCATGGCTCATTCAGAAGGTCTGCTGAGGGGCCTAAGAAGCTGCATTTGTGACCCGTCCCCAGAAGATCTGATGTGGCAGGTCAGGTCCACACTGTGTGACCACTGCTCTGAGCCTCAGTTATCTCCTCTGTACAATGGGAGTACATGAGATTAAGGGAGATAGGTTATGCCCCACTAAAGATAGGGCGTCCTTAGTGACCCGTCTCCCTGCAGAAGGATCTTCTGTTTCCCAAGGTCAAGGCCAAGCACAGGGGCCTGCAGGGCTCCCCTGACCCCTGAAACTCTTGAGACCCTCTTCCCAAATTGGCCACATCTATGCCCACGAATGAGGGTGCTGTACTTTGGGCACAGGATTTCATGAGACTACCCAAGCCAGGCTCAGCACTCCAGCTCGTGAGACCCGTCCGCCCACTGGCCAGCACAGCCCAGCTGGGACTCCCCTCCAGCAGCCCCGGGCGCACAGGGAGCCGTGTGGGCTGCTGTCTGATTACCTCTCCACAGAGACAGAGCTTTCAATGAGCAAGCGGAGGAGCTTTTGCAAAACCAGAGCCTTTGTGGTTAGAGAAATGTATTCAGCCAACGAAGCCCCTTTTCAGCGATACAAATTAGATACAGCGATCCCTTTTATGAAGATACTAATTAAGCCAGAGACCGCGGGCTCCAGGTTTTTTCCATTGTTATATTTGCTTAGGCTCTCCCTCCTATTTATCACCATCCGCATGTCTGGTAAATACTGTCCTGGGTTTGCAGCAGCCTCTGTGGCTGAATATCAGGCTCCTTCCTCGAGCCCGGGGAGGGAGGGCTCCAAGCCAGGGCAGCTCCGTGGCCGCGAGTTGGGGATAGCCAAGGCCAGCTCTTGGGGACCTCTGGGGGAGAAGCCGTGGAACCAAGGAGCTGCTGCTTCCTTCGAGAGGGGGACCCGGTTCCTGTACCCTTGCTGCTCTCTAGCCAGGCGTCCTGGGCTTGTGGTCGGGCCCGTCCCCAGTCCACACGGTAGCAGCGGAAATTAAAGCTGGTGATAGGGGCAGAGAGGGCTAGACCTCAGACCCAGGCAATCTTGAGTTGGAGTCCCTCTACCACCTCTTACCCACTCAGACAGATCATGGAGCCTCAGTTTTTCCATCTGTACAGTGGGATCCCAGACCTGCCGGCTAGGCTGGCCAAGTGGGTTAAATGGGAAGTAGTGTATGACGAGCATAGTAGATGCTCAGTTAATATTGTGTCCTAGTCGAGTGCCTGCTAAGTGCAGAGCCACTGGAGGGGATCCCTGGAGGCTTAAGAGGCAGCCATGCATCCGGGGGACCCAGTGTAAGCAGGGCTGGCGTCAAGGGAGGTCTGGGATGGGGCAGCAGCGCAGAGCCGGCTTCCTGGACAATACACTGTCCCACAAAGCCTTCCTGGGGAGGGAAGAGGCTAGAAGCACCCTGGGACAGATGGACCAGGCTCCTCGTCCCAGCACTCGTGGACTCCCGGGGCAGTAGGCTTGGGGGAGCCCCCCACTGAGCCTGGGGACTCTGTTTTCCAGTCTTGTCCGCGCATTTCCGGGTCTGTGAGCCATATACAGACCACAAAGGCCGCTATCACTTTGGCTTCCATTGCCCCCGGCTCTCGGACAACAAAACCTTCATTCTCTGCTGTCACCATAACAACACGGTTTTCAAATACTGCTGCAACGAGACAGAGTTTCAGGCGGTGATGCAGGCGAACCTCACGGCCAGCTCCGAGGGCTACGCACACAAGTGAGTACCGGGCTGGGGCCCCTGTCGCGGCGGGGGCCGCTCCATCACCCCATCCCCTGGGGCGGCTGTCGGGTGACCAGAAAAGGACAGGTGGGCCTGGAAGGATTCTTCAGGTGACAGGTTTTCCAGGCTGTCTGTCCTCTGATGTTAGCCTTCTCTTCTGAGAAATGGGCACAATACCCACCTCCCAGGGCTGCTGCAGAAGTTTAGTGTAGTCGAGGATAGGGAAGGGAAGGCTTAAAAGCACAGCAGGTGCCTGGGCCAGGAACCCACATTCCTTCCTTCGTTATTTATTTGATTGGTGGTTCTGACTCAGAGATTAATCCCACATAGCCTCTTTTCTTAAGGTGATTAAAACAGGAGAGACCACAGCGCTAATGGAAGGGACCAAGAGTGTAAAGAAAGAGAAATTTACCCTGCAGAAAAGCAGTGGGGATATGCTAAGGAAAGCCGTGCAGGATTGAAACAGCATGCATTTCTCTTATCATTAGTGAAAGAAACTAAGCCTCTTTCCACATCTTTGGAGTCACTTGTATTGCTTTTACTGTGAGCTAGCTGTTTATGTCCTTTGCCATTTTCCCATTGAATTGTTGGCTTTTTTTCTTATTTATTCGCAGGGACTCTTTATATATGAAAGAAATCCAATGAGTTGCAAATCTTTTCTCAGTGTGTCTTTAAATTTGTGGTGCTTTTATCTCATGCTTAATTTTTAGTTGTTATATAACCAAATTGGATCCATTTCTTTTCTATCTTCTGGGTTTTGTATCAGATTGAGAAAGGTTTTCCCTATTCAGAGATCATGAAAAATCCTCCTCATGTTTTCCTTTACTTTTTTTTTAATGTTTTAATTTTTTGCCTTCAAATCTTTGATCTGTTAGGAATTTGTTTGGATGAAAGTTTTGAGGTAGGAATCCAACTTTAACATTGTTTTTTCCAAATGGGTAGCCAGTTGTTCCAATACCATTTACTGAATCATCCCTTTTTCCCCCACTGATGTAAACTGCAAACTTATATACTATAATATATTAGATTTGAGGATCTGGATAGATCGTGATAGGTTGGCTTTCATTGGTCTTCCCATACACTAGTATCCCACTGGATTAACTCCTGTGGCTTTTGATATGTTTTAATGTCTTCTTACTCTATCCCCCCAGCTCTTTTGTTATATGAACTTTAGAAGCAGCTTGTGTAGTCTTGCTCCTCCAAGAATCTATGTAGTATTTTTTACTGAGATTACACTGAATTCATAGGTTAATTCAAAGAGAATGGACATTTCATGATACTGAATCCAAGAACACAGTACAAACAATCCCTGATTTATGAGGCTTCGACTTATGACTTTCCAACTTTATGATAGTACAAAAGGGGCACGCATTCAGTAGAATCCATACTGAATTTTTATCTCATCTCAGGCTAGCAAAATACAGTACAACCCTTGTTCGTAATGCTCAACGGGGGCTGTGAGCTGAAGCTCCTCGTCAACCAGGCAATCGTGAGACTTGACATCTGACACACTTGCAAGCATTCTGTCCCCAGACAACCATTCCGGTTTTCACTTTCAGTACAGTATTTAGTAAATGACAAGGCATGGTCCACACTTGATAATCAAATAGGCTTTGTGGTAGATGATTTTGCCCCTGCAGTAGGCTAATGTGGGTGATCTGAGCACATTTAAGGTGAGCTGGGCTACGCTGTGATATTTGGTGGGTTGGGTGTAGTAAGTGATATTCTCAGCTTACAATTTGCTGACTGGGACATAGCTGCATCGTAAGTTGAGGAAGATCTGTTTGTCTTTCCAATTACTCAAATTTTCTTTCATAGTGTTTCGGGATTAATTTCATAAATTCTGCATGCATGTCTTCTGCACTGTCCATACTTATTTCTTCATACGTTGCTGTTATAAATAGGGTCTTTTCTCCCACTGCATCTTCTAACCCACTCTCATTTGAACGACAAAATCTAACAGTTTCTATATGGGAGTTTTATACCCAGCCACCTTACTGAAATTTTTATCTTTGTTATACTTTTCCAGTTGATAATCTCTTAAATTTCCCATTATGCTATTGGCAAACAACGGTAATTTTACCTGCTTTCCAGTTTTTATGCCTCATTTCTTTTTCTTGTCCAGTCATGTTGGCTAGTACCTCTAGAACCATCTTTGGAATTATCAAGCATTCGTCTCTTCTTCCTGATAGAACTCAGATATTTTCCCAGTAAGCCTGAGGCTGACTCTTGGTTGGCTATATTTTTTTCATGACGAAGAAAAGTCCTCTTGGAAGGAGGGTTTGTTGAGTGACCATGGAAGGGAGTGATGGCACCACTGGGAGGTCTGGGCCCCCATCTGTCCGATGTCAGGGCTGGAATGCTTCACCACTGTGCCGTGCTCACTCGGGGGAAATCTCCCTTCCTTTTGGTCAGGAAGGAGATGCAGACTCCTTGACTATCATTCAAATCTCCCTCCCCCAACCAAGGCCGATCCCCAGCCTTCCTTCCTCAAATGCATGGGTGCTTCCCCTGAATATCTTGCCATCTGCTCAGGCCTTAGAATAATTCTGTGTGTGAAGTCGTTCAGCAAATCCTGTCCATCACAGGGGCTGGAATCAGGCCTGGAATCTGACCCAAGGCTTTTATAAGACCACAGACGGACTCCCGGAGGCTGGAGAGTGGTGCCAGCCCTGGGGTCAGGACCCCGGAGCGCTGTCGTTGCCGGCCGAAAGCCAGACGGAAGACAGAGGCTTGGCAAGGCAAGCCGACTTCTCCAGGGCTCCGGCGACTGGTGTCTGGGATCCTCGTTTTGAAGCCCACATGTTTCTATAATCTGCACATTTCCACAGGATCTCACACAGAATGCTCCCATCATTCCAGCACGGCGGGGCCTGGTTGCTGTGAGGAAGAGTTCAGCCATACAATAAAGCCATTCCCCTGGGGAGGAAAGGAGATATTGAAGAAAGTTAGCTTAGTTCTGATTCTTTAACCTCAGCACGTACAGAGTGTGCGGAACGGGGCCGGCTCGGTGCTTGGCTCCGTTCTTGCTGTGTCCCAGAGAGCACCTGGTGGCCCAACCTGAGCCCACCTCACACACAGGGAAGGTGAGGCACGGGGAGCTTGTGTGACTGCTGGATCGAGGCAGCCCGTCACAGGAGCCCAGCTGCATCTGGAGGCTGCTTTGATAAATCTGGGGCCTCCACCAATGGAGGCAGATCTGAGTGGGGAGGCCCTGGAGTGGGGATCCCCACCACACACGGCTGACACCTGGGGCTGGATCGTTCTCGGGGGGTGGGGGGAAGGCTGCCCCATGCGCTGGTCGTGGCAGCCTCCCTTGTTACCACCCACGAGCCATGGGGGGCAGCCCCTCCCCTCCAGGTGGCCGCGTCTCCTGATGTTGCCAAGTGTGGGGTCAGAATCGCCCCCTTGGGAGTGTCTGCTCTGGAGGGATTCCTTCTTGTGATTCCCCACCGAGCCTCCCCGCCCCTTCCCTTCCCGAAGATGTGGACAGAGGCCCAGAGAGGGGCTGTGCCGACCTCAGAATTGTTGGGCTCCACTCCCCACCCAGGCTGTACCACACCTGTTGTCTTTGCGTTTCCTGCAGGGAGGCCTGGTGCCGGATTCCCCTGCATCCAGAACTTGTTAAGTGGGGAGCCATGTGGTCCAGAGGAATGAGCATTTCCAGGCAGGGTTCCCTGCAGCCCGAGTGTGAAGTGCAAGGAGACGCATGGGGAGAGAGAGGGGCCGGGGACCCGTGCGTGCCCTGCCGGCCTAGGTGGCCCAGGGCCACCATGAGCCTTCCTGGGCTTCCTGAAGATGGGCGGGGTCCGCGGGGCAGCCAGGGCGCCTGAGACCCGCCCACCTCACCCACCCAGCCCATGAATCAGTGAGGGGGCCGAGCTGGTGACAGGGAAAAGGAGATCGCTTCTGATGACTTATTTATTTGTGTTTTTCTGGAGGAACAGAATGGTTTGTTTTGGTTCTCGCTGCCTGGCAGAAAGGCAGGCAGAGTGAAGGAAGCAGCCTCGCCAGGCCCACTGCCACGGCAAGGTGCCACGTCCTGCCATGCGGGCCAAGGCCCTGGGTGTTTGGGAGAGGTGCTGCACACCGTCCCTTGCCAGGTGGACCCGGACCCAGAGCCCTGAACCAGCAGGGCCCCCGGGCGGCTCTCCCTGGGGACCAAGGTGGCACGGGGCGGAGTCTTGTGCGGTGAGTGGGCGTTCCTTCGCCGGGCAGGTGGGCAGCAAGAGGCGGAGAGTGGGAGAAGTTCTAGGAAGACAGAAGCATCCTCAAGGATGGAGTGGGTGGATTCTCGTTCTTCCCTTGGCTGCACGTGAAACCACTGTCCCCCAAAAGCTTTCCTTTCCCCAGTGCCTGAGCACCAAGAGCTCTGGGCCCTGTCCTGCAGGCTCTATAGCCCCGTCCGGAGACTTCAAGTTCTGAATAGAGCCCCTGAGTGTGGTCAGAAGCTTCTGGATGTTCTTGTCCATTGTTCGACCCCATCAAGCCCTGTTGGGCCCAAAGCCTGCATACACACTGGCAGCCTTCTGAAGACTGAAGAGGTTCTAGAATCACAATGTTTCCTAATCTGAGCCAGACCACAGGGAGGGAGGCAAATGAACATGTGTGAGCCCTTGTAGCGCGAGGGGCCTCACCAGCTCCTTTGATCCACGTGGAGGTGTGATCCGTGGAGAAGGTCCTCCGGCCCCCATACACCAGAGCTGAGGCTCAGAGAGGGTGAGAAGTTGCCTGACGTCACACATGCACACCTGGGACAGAGCAGGGCTGGGGACAAGTGTGGCAGTTCCCACCACTCGAGACCCAAAGGCTGATTTTGGGCTCCCATGCTGTGTCCTTCTGGGTCACCTGTGGCTCTGTGCATGGAGCCTTCTGTGGCCGAGGCCCGTGAAGCACACCCCACCTGGGGCTGGGTGTCCCCGCGGCAGAGGGTGGAGAACACAGGTGAAACCACGAGGCGGCCCTTGATTTCTGCTCAGAAGCAGCCGCGGTACTTCTCATCACACTCCGTGGGCCAAAGCTCATGCTTTGGCCAAGGCTATTACCAGCTGGGAGGGGAGAGGCACAGGGGCCGACGCAGGGAGGGACGGCAACTGTCTTGTTAGTCATGCGTCCTGCTTCACTGGCCCGGAGCCCGTGCTCGTCCACTGCCTGGGGCAGCCTCTGTCCTGCTGTGTGACCTTAGGCATGTGGCCTGGCCTCTCTGGGCTCGGGTCGACTGAGCATTCCTGTGCCCCTGGCTCTCAGGAGCCGGCATTCACCGCGTAACTTTCCCCCCTCGGCCCCCCACCCCATGCTTGTCTCATCAAGCCCCATAAATGACACCGTCAAGTAGGGCGAGTGTTACCTCTATTTCACAGATGAGGACAGTAAAGCTCAGGGAAGAGAGAGGCGCAGAGCTGACTTTAAATTCATGCAGTCCTGATGTCTTGGGCCCAGAATGTCACCACCAGGGTCACCAGCTTGTTACACTGACCCACAGGCCACCCCGTGAGTGGGCTCAGGGCCCAGATAGCATAGGTGAGGTCGGCCAAGGGACCGTGGCCACCTCCCAGCCAGCACTGGCCTAGCCGTGAGCCCTGCAGCTGTGTTCCCCTCTGGCCTGATGGCCTCAGCGGCTCACCTCCTCCGTCCACCACGAGCGGTGGCGGGGACTTCCTCCTGGCCGTGGCGCCCCCTCCTCGTGGTGTACCTGGTCCTGTACCAATAGGTATTCTGGAAGATTCCTCCAGCAGAGGTTTTTGTCTATCACTTGGGAGACACAGAAAGAATTAGAATCCGTAAATGTCCCAAAACACACTGAAAATTTGCTGTCTGTGGCTTTGGCTGGCTTCACATCTTGCCCCATAAAACAGCATCCGTTTTATCTTCTGCCCTTTACAAAATATACGCTTACACGCAACAGAGACCCCTGCATCTGGATGGAATTAATTTCCAGATCACATTTTTTAAATTAAATTAAAACACCCAGAATGCTTCCAGCCTGCCAGCGATGGGGAGGACAGGCCAAGAAAGACAGGAGAGCCGCCCCGGCGTGGGGTCGGCAGCCTGGGCTCTCCGGCCAGCTGCACCTCCTGTTGGGGCTCCCCTCAGCGTCTTCTGCAGGTGCACCCCTCCTTTCTCTGAGCAGGGAGGGCAGGGAGAGCAGCCCACCACTCTGCATCCCCCTGAAAGCCAGTCGGAGCAGCCGGCGGCAGAGGCCCGCAGGCCCAGCAGCGCCCACGCACACGTGCAAAGCCAGTGACATGCTAAAACGTGGGATGATCTGGGGGGCAGGGATTGGAATCCGCCCTCCAGTCCGCAGGTCCCGGGACGGGGTGACCCAGGACAAGTGGGCACGCTGCTTAACAGCGCAAAATCTCTCCGTGGACATCCAGACGTGACCTTGAGGTTTTCCCAAGATTCAACACACTCTGTGGTTAGGTGATCTGGGGCCGAACCCCAGGGCGGCCCTGTCCCACCCGGCCAGTGACTTGGCCTCTCTGGACCTCGTTTCCTCATCTGAGCTTAGGGCAGGCTGGTCCGTTCGCTCCCTCCCGGTATTGCTGCAGGACCAAGAAACACCGGGTGCCGGCGTGTTCTCATTGCTAGTAGGGTTATTAACTATTAGAAATGCGTAGAGAGGAGGTAAAATCTAGTGAAGAAGCTAATTCTACCAAGGCCGCCATTGTCACCAGCTCACCGCGGCCCCGGTGTGTGTCAGTTTCGGTTAGGTCAGCCGCCGCCCTGTGCTGAGTGCCGCGCACACCAAGATAAATGGGACCTTGGCCCTGGCCTCAGGGAGCTCTGGCTCCAGGAGCCAACAGTCCTACAAAGCAGCCGAGACAACACCGTGTGCTCTGGGAAACCCAGTGACTTTGGGACCTCGAAGAAGGAGTTGGATCTAACAGAGGACATCCAGGAAGGCTTCCTGGAGGAGGTGAGAGCTGAGCTAGACGTCGGTGCCCAGATAGTAGGGAGTGAGTTCCAGGCAGAGGAGCCACATTGACCAAGGTCCGGAGGTGACTCGTCTGGCCTGAGAGGCTGGGTGCAGCCACCCAGGACAGCGTGACACCATGGTTAAGAAGGTGAGCTCTGGAACGAGGCTTCTGAGTTCAAATCCTGGCTCTTCACCAAATGGCTATGAGATCTTAGATGAGTCTCTTAATTCCTCTGAGCCTCAGTTTCCCATCTATCAAGCGGGACTGGTGGTGACAGCAGGGACAGGGCCTTCTTTGTTTGCTCTGGATGTCAAGTGGGCTACCGTATGGGGCGTGCACTGCCTGCCACTTTCCTTACTCTGATCATCTCCCAGTCCTGCTGGCTCCAGGCCCAGCTGCGGCCCAGCCACCACCCCCGACTGGCGTCACAGTCTCCCTCTCTGTGGGGTAGCATCTGCACACCGCTGCTCTGCCTCCCCCCTCCTGCTCCCCTCCCTCAGCCCTGAGGCTGCTGCCATGGGAACCACCAGGAAGAGGCCTGTTGCTGGCAGCCATGCCGTGGGGGCTCCAGGGACCTGGGAGAGAGGGTGCTGGAGGAAGCAGGAGAGTGGAGACTGGATCTAAGCCTGCCTCTTCAAGCTACATGGGCGTCCACCCCAGAACCCCTGCCTCTGCAAGCCAGGCCGGGCTGCCAGCCTCTGTCCCTGATGGAAATTCCCCTACCAGATGCAGCCGGGCAAAGCCAGCATCCCCTGGAAGAAAGGCAGCTTGGGGCATGGCTGGTAGTCATTCACACCTTAGCGTGAACAAGCTCCTGAGACTGCGGCAGGCTGCGTGAAGGTGGCGGCTGGAGGGGGGACCCCACCAGGGAAAGGGGGTAGCCTAGATACAGAATTGCATCTCGCTTCTCAAGCGGATACTGAGCCCTGAGCACTCACTAATGTCCACTCTGTGCCTAGTGCTTGGATACTCAGAGACGGTCCCCTGGAGGGGCCTCCAAGTACCCAAGCCAAGTCTTCGAAGAGGGGCGTATTTGGCTAAGTAAGGAGAGGGATGGTGTTCCAGGCAAAGAAGGCATGTGAGCAAAAGTGACCCCCAGGCCTGGGAGTCAGAGGGCAATGGCCCCTGCCTCACTGCTGAGGCTGTGAAGCTGGGCCTCAGTCACCTCCTATAGGCCCAGAGACACATAGGCATTCTCCCAGGCCACACAGCAAAGCTGGGCCAAGGAGGCACCTGGACCAGGCCCCCTGGCTCCGGGCCTGTGCTCTCTAGCCTCAGGGTCTAGAGGGATCTGCCATGGGGAACCCAGGACACCGAGGGGCCCTGTCTGGGCAGGAGCTGGGGGGGATTCCTCCTCGTGAGCAGGACCAGTGAGGCCAGACACTGGCTCTCCCTGTCCGCAGTGCACCTCCTCTCTGCCCCCGCCAGCACATACCCACCTGCGCAGATGCCCGCCGCAGGGTGCAGACAGAGGCTGCATCTGAGCGATTAATAAACCAGTCCCTTTAAACAGCCACAGTCCCTGGCAAGTGCTGGGCACAGAAGCCCCAGCTGCCCTGGCCAGCCCAAGAAACAGGCCTCCCTGGGCACCCAGGGGACACTCAGACCCTGGCCTGGGAAGGAGTCGGATGGACCCAGACAGCCCAGTCCCGGGAGGTGGGAGCTCGGTGTGACAGGCACTCTGGACTTCGGCCTGGAGGATGGGCCTGGCCCAGCCCACATTGGAGGGGCAGCGTGTCGGGAAGCCTTCCTGGGGGAAGCAGGGTCCAAGAGGGGCAGGTGGGAGTCAAGCAGGAGGCAGGGAAATGGAAAAAGCTGCCCAGGTGACAGGCACAACCTGTGCAAAGGCCCAGTGCCCAAGCAAGCGGGCCACACTTCTCCGTGAAGGGCCAGGGAGTCAGGCTTCACTAAGGAGCCGTGAGCCCCAGCAGCCTACAACTCACCCTCACTCCCACTTCTAGAGGGTGGAGCAGTCTTCGGCGGGGCCACACTGGGCGAATGATCAAGAGAAACCATGTCAGGGGACCCTGAGAGCTGCAAACACACCAGGGGCGAGCAGGAGGACGGGACAGTGGAGGCAGGGGCTGGAGGAACAGCCAGGACCCGTGACTGCCCTGTGGGGCGTGGGGAGGGAGACCGAGCCCACCTCTGCTTCCTGGACTTCTGCGAAAGGGCAAGAGGGCTGGATGGGAGGCTGCTCTGGGGGAAGGGGGCACCAGCTGAGTTCCCGTGGCATGTGGCAGTGTGAGATGGCCCCGAGCGGAAGCTGGGAGCCAGAGGTCGATGGCTCAGGAGATTGGGTGGATTTGTTCCGGGACAACAGACATCCTGCATTTGCCCTGGGTCTGGTAAGGTGGGGAGGAGCCGGGGCGGGGGGGGACCAGGGGCAAAGGAGGCGGTGAGGCATGGAGGAGAGCATCCCAGGAGGGGGGAACAGCATAAGCAGGGAACCAGGGGGCAGGCAGGTGAGGGCACCTGCAGGAGCCAGCTGGCAGGTCCAGGAGCAGCTCCCATGTTGGGAGAGACAGGAGGGTGAAGGTCCTTCCAGAACCCTAACAGAGAGGGGCCCACTGGGATCCCTGCCTGCTCTAGGATCCTGGGGGAGATGCTCCGGGGCGAAAAGGGTGCCGGGGAATAGAGTCCAAGGATCTACTCCCCAGCACGGGTGCCATCAGGCAGGTGGAGGGAAGGAAGTTGAGGGTGAGTGTGAAGAGAGGAAGCCCCGACTCCCTGTTCCCCAGGGGTGAGGGTTGCGACCCCTCCTCTCTGGGACCCCAAAGTAGCCCCATGGGTTAACTCCGTCAGTGGGAGCTGCTGTCCTCTTCCCCTCAGCATCTGTCTCTCTTTTCCCCCAGCAATTACACCGCCTTGCTGGGGGTGTGGATCTACGGCTTTTTCGTGCTGATGCTGCTGGTCCTGGATCTTTTGTATTACTCGGCAATGAACTACGACATTTGCAAGGTTTACCTGGCACGGTGGGGCATCCACGGACGATGGATGAAACAGGACCCCCGGCGGTGGGGCAATCCTGCCCGGCCCCTCCAGCCAGGGCAGCCCGCCCCGCAGCCCCAGCCTCCCCCAGGCCCGCTGCCGCAAGCCCCCCAGGCTGTGCACACGCTTCAGGGAGAGGCTCACAGCCCACCACTGATGACCTTCCAGAGTTCGTCTGCCTGGTGAGTGGTTGCGGTCAAGGCCCTGGCCGCCGAGGTGGATCACTTGTCTTTGCCAAGCTTGGAAAATATTGGGTCATTATTGCTGCCGTGTTTGGCTCCTTGATTACCTGATTGTTTGCTTATCTCATTTGACAAGAGGATTTGAGTTGCCCAGGATAACGTGAGCCTGGGCGAGAGTCAAACACGAGGCAGAAATGGAGCTTGGGAGCCCAGCCTGCCAGTTTATTGCACTTGGAGACTGGTGCGGGAGTGATTGCCACTGAGCCGTTAATGGAGTTGTGAGTTTCCTGGAGGTCAAGGCAAAAAGGGAAATCAGATGGCTTTCCATGTTTTCACGGTCAAATGAAGCAAATGGGTTTTGGAGGCTGGGAGATAAGCTTTTCAGCATGAGGTTAGGAAGTAAGCACATTACTGGGTTGGTTCCTTATGTTCACGTGCATGGGGTCTCTTGAGAATGTGGGAGGCAATGCAGGCGAGCTGCTTCGTGATGGCTCAGGGGAAGGGAAGAGAGGTGGCCAGGGAGATGGGAGATCAGGGAGTTAGCCCAGAAGCCTGGCTGCATGTTCAAACCCGACTTTCCCTGCTGTGACTCTCATTTCTGCCCAGTCCCAGGCCAGTGGGAGGTAGGGGAGGACCGACCGTCCCCGGGCAGTGCAGAGTTGGACAGAGAGAGGAGGGCTGTACATTTTGGAGCAGGAGCCCGCCGTGAGGGAGGCCCCCACAAAAGACAGGAGCCTGGCAGAAGGCACATGCCCCAAGCAAGGGATCGGGTATGGGGTTCAGACACTCTACGGAGGCTGAGCTGCAGCCGCGGGCATGTGGGACATGGGGCACATCATCCCGGAGCATCCCAAGACTGAGCCCAGCCTTCGAGAGCCATCCCAGTGCCCACCTGCCGGCACAGGATTACAGCTGAGTCTCTGAGCTTTGCAGGAAACCCGACCTGCGTTTGCATCCCGGCTCTGCCGTTTCCCAGCTCTGTGTGTGGGCGAGTTACCTCAGCCCTGCTGACCCTCCCATCCTCAGGAAGCAGAGGAGAGTAGGCATGGTCCCCTGCCAGGGTCCTCGAAGGGTTAAATGAACTGTCTGGCCCCTAGTAGGTGCCCAGGTAAGGATCGGTGCCTCCTTGCTGGAGATGCAACCAAGCTAGTTAATGGCCATTCAGTAGCTAGCGGGTAGCGGCCTTTTCAATAATGAATGACTTACATAATTCATAGGATACACTTAAATCAGCTTATTGATCGAGTAATTGCCCCATCTATCATGCAGAAGACAAAAACACAGCCCTGCTCAGCTCAGCTTGACAAATGTCCATGGAGCCAAGTCCCCTGGGCCCTTCCCCTGCGAGGGGCTCCTGGTGATGCAAGGGGATGGGCGAGAACCTTGAGGAGCAGGAAGGAGAGACACAAACCCACGCAAAGCTGTGGCGCGTGTAACAGACCCGCTCCGGCGGTGGGGCTTTTCCGGCGGCAGACACACCTGAGGCATTCATCGAAATAAATTCCTGGGTCTCCTCCAGAGCCCCCTGACCAGGAAACTCTGGGGGTGGCGTGCCTGAGAAACCGGAGTCTGAGAACCCCTGGAAAACGTCATTACATGAGGCCAAATCCCAGTTTGAGGGCTGGGAGTCTCCCACGCACATGATGGTTTTCTCTGTCCCCCCATCTGGAACACCTCGTGCCTCCTTGAGCAACGGGCCTGCCCAGCCGCTGGGCTTGTGCCTCAGGTCCAGACCAGAGCCCGAGCTCGCGGTCCCCGAGCCCTGCTGTCTAAGTGGGAGGCATTTAATTTCGGAGCTCAGAGGCCCTTCGCGTCCCCCTCAGGTTCCAATACTGTGGACTCGGGATGGGGCTCCCATAACCCTATGAGCGTTCGTGAAACAGATCGTCAGAAGCCTGCGAGGATGTGATGCAGGGTACGGGTTCGCTTGGTGACTTCCTGCTCCTGTCTGCTCTCGACCCCCGGTGTGACCTTGGGCGAGGGGCTTCCTGCTCGGGCTTCCCACTGTCCCTACCATGGGGAAAGGGGTGACTTGGCGAGCCTGTCACCTGCTGGCCTCCTGGAAGGAGGCCATGGTTCCAGCAACATGTGCGGACCACTTGCTGTGCCCCTTGGCCCCTCAGCCCCGAGTTTGCCGTCTGAGTCTTCCTTCACACTGCCCCCGGGGGCTCATTTCCCCACTGGCCCCCACCCCTTGCTGGCCCTGTGCCGGGTGCTGGGCACTGGGAACAGGTGATACACAAGACGTGAGTGAAACTTCACGGGAGGACAGAAGGCTGTGACACAGTCTAGGGGCGGTGCCAGTGGCATGGGGGTTGGGGCACGGCCAGGGCACATCCAAGCAGGTGTCCTGGGTGGAGAGCCAGGGCTGTGACCCGCCGTGGGCTGAGTGTGGCCAGCGGGGTGTCAGCAGGTGGCACGGGGCTGTGGCTGGGGCAGGGGTGGGCTGTGCTCAGTGATTCCCCCAGAACAAGAGTCTGGGCTGCTTCGTGTCCAAACTGTCACCTAGAGTCTTCCAAACAGTGTCCCCCTCGGGCACAGATCTCGCCAGTTGACCCCCTGCTCTTCCCCCGGTCCTGTGCCCCCTTCCAGCCAGGCACCCCACCACTCAGCTCTCTCTCCTGCATCACCACCCCCACCCAGCGGCCCTGCTTCTCCCCTTCCTCACCCACAGCCTGAGGTGACCTCCCTGGGGACACTTGCCACCTTGCCCCTTGGTTCGTAGCTGCCTGGTTGGTGGCCTGCTCTGGCCCTTCCTGCCCCTGCCCGTCTCAGGCCATGAGCAGCCCTCCAAGTCCAGCCAGGCTGCCTGCCGGTTCTGTGATGTGACTGGACCCCCAGCCCCATGTGACGCGGCTGCAAGTGGGTCATTTGGGTGTCGTTGGCACGGCTGGCGTGAGCGTGAGTGTGAGCAGCACATCTGTTTGGGGCTGGAGTTGACCCCCCTGGGTCCAAGAGCCACCTGTACAGGTGGTCGGCTCTGCGACCTCAGGCAAGCCATTCTACCACCTGTGCCTCAGTTTCCCCATGAGATACCAAGGGTCATGACCATCTTGAGAATTCCAGGGGAGGATTCTTAGGGAGAGGCTTGGCCCGCCGCCTGGCCCCATGTCGGTCATCCTCGCGGTCATTTCTCAGGTGGGCAGGTAAACGTGGTGGGCATCCTGCCCCCCGGGATTGACGGGGAAATGCACGTGGCAGTCACCCAGCGCCCCGCACAGGCTGGCCACGTGCTGCTGGGTCATCTCCCACCTGCCCAGTGGGGTAAGGATGTTGTGCCCCATCTTCGGATGTGGGAACTGAGGGGCTCGGAGGAGGTCACTGGCCTGCCCGGGTGACCCAGCAAAGGGGAGACAGAGGCGGGGCCCCACCCCAGGGCAGCCTACAGCCTATGTCCTCTCTGCTGCGGGCTCACCCATGGCGGGGTGGGCCGCCTCCTGTCAGAACCTGGGCCGGGGTGTAGGACTGAAGCAGCCCCCCAGTGACCCCAGGGAAAGCAATTCTGGAGGCTTCAAGGAGGAGGTGCACGTCCACCCAGCCCCGCTCTGTGGCCCCAGACGCACTCCACCCAGCTCCAGTTCCAGAAATGTTGCCTTCTAGCCACCAGCCCATGGCCCCCACCAGGGTTGTCCTCGGCCCGCACCTCCCACCTGCTGACGGATCCCATCACTGATGCTAGGCCACGCTCTCCCTCAGCCAGAACCCCAGCCCGGCCACCGCAGGGAGCTCTGTGTCTGGTGCTCAGGGCACAGAGTGGGTGCATGGCTGGTGCTACTTGATTGAGCTGGAGGGCCTCAGGTCACCCCGTCCCCTCACAGCCCTCAGGCCTGCTTCCTGTGCCACGGCCTACTCAGGGCTCTTGTGGCCTAAAAGGAAGAAGAGTGAGGGCCAGGGCACCGCTCAGCACCACCAAGGGCTCCTCGTGGCCTCAGCCTGCTAGCCGCGACCTCGCGCTGTCAGCCTGCGTCCGCCAGGAGGACCTCTGAGGTGTGGCGCTGTCATCATGGCTGTCCCGGACAGGTGCCCTCCTGGCTGCTGCGGCAGGTCCGGGGGACCAGCAGCAGCATGTACACACACACACCTGCCTCAAATCCTAGCTCGACCCCTCGAGCCTTGATTTTCTGACCTGTAAAATGGGGACAATCGCAGCATGACCCCGTAGTTGCCATCATGAACACCAAATGCCCACCTGGGGCCCTAGCCTCCCTCCCACTCCCCTCCACCCCCCTGTCCCCTCAAGGCCTCAGTCCCTAGCCTGGCCCCTGAGGCCCTCCCCACTCCACTGCTCTCCCTGAAGCCTCAGGCTGCTGCTTGCCTCCCTCTGACCTGGCCGGGGCCAGTGGAGTGCTGGGAGACAGGGCGGCACGCACCGCATAGACGCCGCTTGCCAGGACTGTTTCCATTCCTGCAGTGGGAACCGGGTAGAGTGAGGTTATCATCCCCTTTTACAGACAAACAAACACAGGCCCAGAGAGGGGAAGTGACTTGCTAAGGCTACACAGTAAGCCCGTGGGCTGGAGCCAGATCTCCCCACTCCCAGGTCTCCCAGGACCCGGCAGAACCCTGAGCTGATGGCCACAGGCCGCTGCCCACGTCCGAGCCTCTTCCCGCCTCATCCCCGCCTCAGTCCTTCCCCTGCTGGCCTGGCACCCCTCTGGCCCTTGCCAATTCATACCTCCCTGGAGAATACTCCTATTCATCCTGCAAAACCTTCCCTGAGGTCACAGGTTCTGGTCAGGCCTCGAGGCCTGAGGCCCAGTCAGGGGGGTGTGGGTTGGGGCAGTGACCAGAGGAGGCTGCCTAGTCCTCACGGCCTCTTGGTCTTTCCGAGCTCCAGGGAAGCTTCCTGACTCGGCCTGGGAAGCTCTTGGTGTTTCTCTAACCTCAGTGGACCTTCAGTGCCTGGCATCCTGTCCAATTTACCGGTTCTGGTGTGCACGATCGGGCTGGGCCTGGGAGGCGCCAAGGCTGGAAGTCTGGGGACCGCCCCTCGAGGAGTAGGGAGAGAGCCATGCTGGGGGGCCTGGGGGTTCCGCACGGTGGTCTCTGAGACTCCAGGGCCCAGACTGAAGGAAGGAGCCCCGGGAGCCTGGGGCGCTATCTCAGGAGTCTGTGGGGGATCCTGACTAAGCTGGCCCCCAGGCAGGAGAGGAGCAGCTCCGAAAGCTGGGCCAGGGCAGGGCGGGGCTTGGGTGTGCACAGGATTTGGCATATCATGGGGGGGAAGGGAGGTGTCACGCAGGACCAAATCACATCAGACTCTGACCTGCCCCGGAGGTGCCTTTAGTGGTAGAGGGGAGGCTCCGGGTTGATGGGGCAGGGCAGAGGACCACCGTGTTTACACAAAGTGTCCAGAGAAGCTGGGCGAGGCCACAGTGAACTGCAGAGGAAGGAGAAGTCAAGGCGGGCTTCCTGGAAGAGGAGAGACAAGGTGGAGGCAGGTCCCGGGGAGTGATGGGGAGTTCACCAGGTTAGAACAAAATGGAAAAGCCACTTCAGATGAGGAAACAGCACAAGTCAAGATCACGGTGACCCTGGAAATTGCAAGAGGCTTACAGCTGTCATGTGGCCTTAGAACAAGACTCTGGGCTGCGATGTGCGGGGGCCCCTCTCGGCCCACAGGCCTCTGCCTGCCAGCAAAGCCCCCACAGTAGCAGCAGTCACTCTCATCTCCTTCCCCCCTAACCCAGAACACCCTCTGGCTCTTTACAGAACTCATTCATAGGCCCCCCACCATGGGTCCCCGGAGTTCACCCGACCCCGGAACCTTCCTCCCGATAAAGTTCGGGCATCGCTTTCTTCCCGGCTCTGCGACCAGATCCTTGATGTGTGGTTTCTGCAGGAGGCCAACAGCCAACAGCAAGAAATTCCAGAAAGCCGGAAGACAAAAAGGGAGACCAAGTATCTTCTTTCCTTGGCATCATATCAAATACCAAGGAGGCGTCGGTGATTGGAATTCAGAAGACGGGGAGTCTGCGAGTGGGTGGGGTTTCAAACCCTGGGGCTCTCAGCTGGGCGAGGAAACCCTGGGCCTGTCCCCCAGAACCCCTGTCTTTGCCGGCTGGGGCCCTAACTTCCTCCCACCCCAGCCTGTGCTCCTGGAAGGCACACTCCCACGTCCTCACCACCTGTGTCCATGGTGAGCACACGGCTTTGGGGAAAACGCAGGAAAGTGTGTGCTGAGTAGCGCTGCTCCACGATCTGGGAGGACAGGGAGGGTGGGGTGACAGGCTCAGGACCAGAGGCCTCATCTGCTGTGTATCCTCAGACAAGTTGCTGACCCTCTCTGAGTCGCAGCACATTCTCCAGGACAATGGTGACAGCAGGTGAAGGAGGGGACCTCGCCCAGAGCTGAGCACACAGTAGGGCTGCAGGGAACATTGATTCCTTTTTGGGAACCACGTCCTCAAACCTCCACCAGCAACCAGTCAGTACGTCCTTCCTGACCCTGGGGAGGCTTGGCCCAAGGACGAATGCTTGGGTTTGGTGCTAGGGGGCAAATTTAAAATCACAGGCAAGCAGGTGTCGCGCAGAGCACTCAAATAGGGCGAGCTCCGTTCCTGGCCCACCCCCACTCGGGTGTAAGAATGAGGGTTTCGTCTGCTTGGCTCGCTGCCTCGTCCCCAGCTCTCAAGCTCTTATTTGATGCGTCCCCATTTTGCAGATGAGGAATACAAGGCACAGAGAGGTTAGGTACCTGCTCTGGGGTCGCCCAGCTGGTTACTGACAGACCCAGCGTCTGAGCATAGGCAGTCTGCTCTGGCCGGCCTAGAGGGCCACTCGGCCGTCAGGGCCACATCTCCAGCCTCGTCCCCTCAGCCAGGGAGCCAGACAGGCCAAGGCAGGCAAGAGGCAGGAGACAGAGCTCGAGGGCTGCAGATGCCCCCGGAAGCCTTGGGCAGGAGCTGGCCCTCTGCTGCAGGTACCAGCCAGGACAGGCCCCGGGGCAGGGGGAAGGTTCAGGCGCTGGGAGGAAGATGGGGTGTGGGGTCCAATTCCAGTCCGGAGAGGAGCAAGGACACGAGCCGATCTTCTCACCCCCATCCTGGGCCAGGCACTGAGCCGGGCACCTGGACATTCAGCCTGGCTGACAGTGGCAGTGAGCCATCAGGTGTGCTAGGAGGGAGCCCAGAGGGTACACTGCCCAGATGGGGCATCAGGGAGAGCTTCCAGGAGGAGGTGACAGCTGGAATGATCTTCAAGGACAAGAAATAATTAGACCAAAAAATAATAATAATAAAATAAGCGGGGGAACAGGGTGTTGCTGGTGGGAGGCAGAGCAAGTGCAAAGGCCTGGGTAGGTCAGGACCCTCGGGGTCTCCACGGGGAATAGCTGCCCTGAAACAGAGATCATCTCGAAGTTCTTTTCTCTAATGGGATAATCAGAGTCTTTTTTTCTGGTGAGAGCCTCTTTTTTTTTTTTTTTTTTTTTTTTTTTTTTCTGGTGAGAGCTATCTTGTGGGTAATATTCCACAAGAGGCCCGAAAGGCCCCCTGAAAGTCTTCTGGGTCTCACAGCCTTCTCTAGTTCCGCTCTGTCCCTGCCCCAACGACCACTGCAGACCCAGACAGAGACCCCCAGAGCAATCAGAAGGGATCAGTCAGGTTGATTAGGACAGACTGGGCCCCAGAGTCCAGAAGAAAGGACCAGACCACATCCAGGTGACCAGGGTCTATGCCGGTGGGTTTTCTCCCTTGTGACGAGTAAGCTATGCTATTGGAGCATCAGGGAGGGGCTAAAGGAAGTGGTTTGGAGGGAACGCCACAGGTAACCCAGAGTTCAAATCCCCTGTCTACCCTCCTGAGTGATGGGACTCGGACAGATACTGCAACCTCTTACCCTCTCCGGGCCCCCAGAAGCTCAGGAGTCATCAGGAGAGGGTGACAAGTATCCCAGCAGCCCCGAGCCTGACCACAGGGGTCCTGATGGCTAGCCCTCGTTGTCATTCCCCTGCTTGGCTACTTCCTCCACCAAGGAGTGGTCACGGTGTCCTTCCCTTTTATGCCTAATTTTCTGTTATCAAAGTGCCCGTGCTCGCTGGACAACACCGGGGGTGCGCTGACACCAGGGCCCTCTCGCCCACCCCTGTGCCGCCCATTGTCCCCTCCAGCTCTCTCCCCACCTTCTAGCTGTTACCATCTGTACATCAGGTTGTGTATCTTGAGTCTTTAATTCAACATTCTGTCTCAGCGAGCTTCCCACATTATTGAGAATTCTTCATAACATGGTTTTAATGGCTGCCTTAATTGTCTGTTGAGAAATGATGGGCCGTAAGTCGGTGACCCACTTCCCTGACTCAGGCCACTGGGGGCTTCTGACTCCCTGCCCCCCTCCCCCATAGTGGGGTCTCTTTCCACCTCTCAGAGCTTTGCTCCATCTCATGCTGGGCCCCAGGTTTCCAGATGCGGGCGTCGAGCATCCCACCCAAGCGAGTACAGCCAGTGATGGAGCGCTGTCTCCCTCCAGCAGCGTGGCCTCAAGGGAACGACCCCTCTGCTACGAAAATTTTTTTTTTTTAACAGGCAGGAAACAGAGCATTTAGATGCAATACCTGTTAGAGGCAGACAGACCTGAGCTCATCTCTTGCTCACCCATTTTTTTTTTAATTTATTTATTTGTCAGAGAGGGAGAGAGAGCGAGCGAGCACAGGCAGACAGAGTGGCAGGCAGAGGCAGAGGGAGAAGCAGGCTCCCTGCGGAGCAGAGAGCCCGATGCGGGGCTCGATCCCAGGACGCTGGGATCATGACCTGAGCCGAAGGCAGTCGCTTAACCAACTGAGCCACCCAGGCGTCCCATATTTTAATTCCTGGCATACCTCCAGCCAGTGACATAGCCACACCCCCATCCCCTGGAAGCAAGTTGCTAGGATCAGTGCTTTCCGGCTCAGCAAGAGGAGACGCAGAAGATCGTAGTAGGCAGAAACCGCTCGGCCAGTGTTCCTCCTGCACCCCTGGCATCACGGCAGGGTGTGGCAGGTTTTCTGCAATGCTGAGGACAGCAGTCAGCTGTCCCAGGGTCCACAGCCCTGTGGGCCTGAGCACTAGCTGGCCAGGGAGCAGCCAACACCCAGAAAGGGTTTCAGTGGATGAGTAGGAGCTTTCTGGAGGTAGAAATATGGACATCTAGGCAGAATGCTGCTCAAGCTAAGTCCCAGGGGATGGGAAAGGCCAATGAGAAGTGGGGAGCTCTGGGGAGGTCCAGGTCCTCGTACCACCCCCATGGTTCCCAGCCCCACACTGGTCCCCTTCACTGCTCCCTCCTCATCAACACAGCCTTAGACACCAGAGGGCCCAGGTCTCCTTCCTTGAACCTGTGCTCTCCATCTATACCCACCCATGGGAACTCTACTGGCATGCCAGCTCCAGACTTGTCCCTCTGCACCTGCCTTCCGGGTCTGTCTCCGCTGCAGTGTCCCCACTCCCCTACCTCACCCTGACTCCAGACTCAGCTATGCAAACCCTGAGTGTTCACAGGCGCCCCCTTCAGGTGTTCAGTAGTCATTGCAAACTATCACACCCAGTGTCCTCTGCCCTCCCACCATCTCCTCAGGACAAAATCCCGATTCTTTGCTGCTTCACACATCTGATCAAGGACAACAGGAAAATGGACCCCGAATCTGCCCTCAGTACCCATCTACCAAAACCAACCATCTGGTCCACCCTCTTGCCTGGACCAAGGTGGTACCTTCTGAATCTCCTCCTGCTTCCTTTCTTTGTCCCCCACAGCAGGAGAGTAATCCTTTTAATATGTAAATCAAAGCCAGTGGATGTCTCCCCTCTCTCTAGAAGATAAATCCAAAATCCTTTCAGTGGCCAACATCTGATCTGATACCCTTCCCCAGTCCCTCTGTCCTCATCTCCCCCATTGGCTCCAACCACACTGGCCTCCCTGCCATCCCTGGAGCTTGCCAAGCTCACTCTCACCTCAGGGCCTTTGCACCTGCCACTCCCTCTGCCTGAAACTCTCCCTTTCCAGATTCCTGCTCCATTCAGTCCCTCCCTACCTCCAGGCACATGCCCAGATGTTACCTGATCAGAGAGGCCTTCCCTGGCCAAGATCTACAAATTAGCATAGCCCCCACCACTGCCATCCCTCTGTACCCCCCTCAGCCTCTCTCATCTTTTCCTGGTGCTCATCGCCTTTTGCTGTGTTGGGTTTTTTTTACCTGGTGTCTGTCTCCTCTGCTGTAACGAGACCCCAAGAGAGTTGGGATTGGTCTGTCTTGTGCTCAGCCATACCCCCAACTCCCATTAGTTAGTATTCCATGATAAGTGTTGAATGAATGCATCCTAATCTGTCCAGCGCCCAGCACACAGTAGGCATTCATTAAGCCTCAGATCAATGAATGAATCTCATTATTATTGTTAATTACAGTACCTCCCACTTCCCGAGGATCTGTTGAGCTGAGCAGCAGCCACAAGTAGCATCATGAATGTCCCCAACCACACAGCAGCTTGGCACCTGAGCTCCATGTATGCAGGAGGAAATGAGGCTCAGAGAGAGTTAGCAACTTGTCCTGAGCTATACAGCAGTGGAGTCAGGTGGGATTCACACCCAAGCTCAGCTGACTCCAAAGCCCACATTTTTGAGTGGGAAGCAGTGTGGTGGCACTCCCCAAGCACGTGCCTCATGCTGGACATGACCATGCTGGTCTGGTCCCGCCCTTGAGGCAGGAGCCCGAGGATCCCTCAAAGCACATGAGGCCTGGAGCTCCAGGCACTGGCACACCAAACCCTCTCTGGCCAGGCCCAATAGCAGCTGAGAATTTGGTGTGGGTGCTGACCCAGAACTGGCTCTGTAGCATCCTCCAGGGGGCATATGGTTGGTCTGGTTTGGTCTGGGGGCAGCGGCTTCCTCTTTCCTCTGGCTGTGAAGATCTGTGAAGGTCTTTCCCGGCTCTCAGAATCTCTCTGGAGCCCTGAGGAGATGCTGAGGCAGCCAGGCGTCCCTGTCTGTCCACCTAGGTGTCCCTGTCTATTACCTGGCAGCTCCCTATTTGTTTCCTGCCTGTAGAAATTATTTAACTTCTCCTGGCCTCACTTTCCCTGTCAGTAAAATGGACACAGGTAGATTTGCCTTGTGGGATGATCGTGAGGGTTATCACAGGGCCCAACAAATGACAGGTGCCTCAAGACACACTAATTGTAACTATTGTTGTGGTTATTAGGAGACAAGTAGAATAGAGAAGGAAGGCCACACAGTACCCCCCCATACATCTCTGGGTATTTTGCATTTTCTGCTTTCTTATGCACGTGGGTTAATACTTTCCTAATAATGATGTTTGCATTTTGCTTTCTAATTATATTCACTTAGCATTAAATTAGCCATTACCCCGTGGTTTTACTTAATTTTTCTAAATATCGTTTTAGTAGCTATCCAGTAGTAGTACCCATGTGCTAGCATTACTGTGCTTTTCCCCTGCAGCAAGGCCTTTGTACAGCTTACAATTGTTTTTATTACGACAAATAATATTGTAGGAGGGCAAACATACTCCAGAAGATTAGGGGCAGCAATAAACACCTTTAAGTGTTTATGGTTTTCCCTTTTATGATGTATTTCTTCTGGATACATTTCAGGCAGGGAAATGATTGAGTCGAGGGGCATGACTGTTGTATGGCTCTTTGTACCAATGCCAAGCTCCTCCCCATGGGGACTATCACCAGCAGCAGCTTATGAGGGTGGGGCCCCCTCATTTTTTTATATGGTTTGCATTTCTTTGATTGTTAGCTGAGACTCAACACCTTTCTTTTCACTTGTTAATTAAGTATATTACCTCTCTCGTGGGTTGCCCATCTATGTTACTGCCCCCAAGACAGGTGGTAATTGAAGGCATTTCCATAAAGCAACTTTTGTTTTCCAAACTTGCTCCTGGGTGTTGCTCTTGTCTGTGTACCTCCTTCCCCTGTACTGTTTACATAATACATTTTTAATTGGCTTTAATTCAAGTTGCTTTTTGAAAAAAAACTCAGACTTCCTCTAAGAATCGTATCTTTGGTTTAAGAGTTATATTTTTCCTAATACACATTAAAGCAAATGTATAGGGCAGCTGGGTGGTGCAGTTGGTCAAGCTTCTGCCTTTGGCTGAGGTCACAATCCCCAGGTCCTAGGATGGAGTCCTGCCCTGGGCTCCTTGCTCAATGGGGAGGCTGCTTCTCCCTCTGCCTGCCACTCCCCCTACTTGAGCTCTCTTGCTGACAAATACATGAATAAAATCTTTTAAAAAAAATGTTAAAACAAATGTATAAACATAGCCCCAGATGGGGCTTCCTTGCACTGGCTCACAAGAGCTAGTAGTTAATTTTTTAGGAATTTTGTGAGCCCATCGTTGAATACAGATGCTATAAAAATTAAATGATATAAGCTGACAATTAAATAAATTATATGAAACACAAAAGTAATAGACATTCGACACGTCACTTCCTTGTGATTTTGCTACATTTCCTACCATCTATGCTCTTGAGCTTTTATATCTTTTGTGTGTGTGTGTAGTGAAACTTACGTAATACTGGTTATCACATCTTTTCCCAACTCTGACATCCCACTGACGGTATTTACACCATGGCAATGGGCAACAAATATTACAAATCAGGGCTTTTTCCTCTCGAGATCTGGTCTTTAAATGTTCACTGGCATGTCACTGTGCGTGGTGTTTCAAAGGCTCACGTGTTCAGCACCTCCGACCGTGTCTGTGAATCTTAGTGTGGAGCAGTGAATGTGTCCTTCCTTGCTTGTGAAACTGGATCCCAGTGCTTCCAGGAACACCCCTAGGCAGGAATCCTGGGCGATTGTAGCCAGGGCAAGAGGCAAGGTGGTCCTGGAAAGGGGATTCATCTACCCTTTCCAGCGGCTGCTCCTTCTAGGACCAAAGAAAATAAGGGAAATGAGAAGGCAGGAGGACCAGTCAGAACTTCCGATCATCCATCTGGCCCTTGGTCCCCAGAGGGATCATCTTGAACTGCCCCTTTGCAAACTTGCCAGCCCCGTCCACTTCAGCTTCTCAGCACCAGAGTACACTGTGGTGAGCATGCGGCCGGATGCCATTAGTTCACTCCTTCAACCTGTGCTGGCTGACGGTTGGCGGTGCCTGGGCCAAGTGCAGGGACTAAAAGATAAGAGAGCCATAGCCCCTCCCGCAAGGAGCCCCAACCAGTGATTTGCAGAAAATCAATCCTGTCCACTTACTTTATCTGGAAAATCAATGTACTCAGCCACAGGGTGAGTATACCTTACAGAAGGTTCTGGAAAAGTCCAAAATGAACTAAACCAGACTTGACTGTCTACAGAGCCCTCTTCTGACTTAAGTTCCTGATAGGTTCGCTGCCTCTGGGCACAGGGGACGAGTGAGGACCCTGAGTCCAGCCAACCAGATCCGTAGGCCCTGTGACCTTGGGCAAATCACTGGCTCCTCCCAAGCCCCTTTGCCTGGATGTGAAAATTGGTAGGACAGAGATGGAGCCCACCAGGAACCTGGCACAGAGTAGGGGCTCAACCACACGGCGCCCCATTCCCAGGGGCACACTGCCACATGACCCACGTGGTCAGGCATGCCTCATCCTTGTCTCCACTCCCAGCCACGCGGCCCCAGGGCGAACCAACGCTGCCCAACCAGCACAATAATCTGAAATCAATTAAGATTCCCTAACCCAGTCACTGTGGCCGGCTCCTGTGTAAACAAACATGCCCGTTTGAGCGAGCAATTAACAAAGAGATGTTTCCATGGAGGCCTGGACAAATCTGGGGGATCATTGCCTGAGAGAAGAGAGGATGTCCCTTCACGTCAATTAGACAGGAATCCCGTCTGATTGCCCCCTGGGCTGCAGCAGGGTAATGGGGAGACTGCGAGATTGCCATGAGGCTGGGCCCACAGCCGTAATATTTCCCGAACCGTTTAGTTCAGTGGCTCTTGATGGGCCCGGCTCTGAGATTAGGCAACCCAGGGCGAGAGAAGCAGGAATTTATCTCCATCGGTGTAGACCAGGGAGGACCGGGGAACCTTCCCTTCTTCATTCCACCCATCATTCAAACTCTGGCCTTAGCTATGAAAATATTTGCTTCCAGGAATAAATGCTTGTTGCACAGTGAGACTCTCCCGCCTGGGCATCCCGCTGCCGTCAGAATGATGGAAACCAACGCTCGCCTGTGGGCCAAGAGGGCGCCGGCTCCTCCAGAATAGTCTTCTTGTTATTTCTGAGGCACCCTGGAGGGTTCCAGGGAGAGCTCCTTGCCTGATGACTTGGGCCACAGGCTCTGGGTGTGGTTCCAACCCGCCTCAAGTCCTGGGACCTGTGGCTTCAGGAATCTCTGGGTGGGGCAGCCCCCCAGGTGGCAGCAGGGACCCCGGTGTCTCCTGAGATCCCCTCGGCTGGGCTGGCACCCAGCTCTGTGTTGCCCAGCTGTGTGTCCTTGGGCAAATTGCTTCACCTCTCTGAGACATTGGTGGGGAAGCCAATAATCCCTGCCTGGCAGGGCAATCATGGGGAAGACATCTGAGGATGTGCTGGGGACCTCCAAAATCTCCCCCTTGCCTGGTCTCTGTCTACTTTGCTGCAGGGAAAGGGGTCCCTGCCCAACGCTGCCTCCACCCCTTCCCCCAGTGTGAGGTTGCTGAGAGTTTATGTCATAGCTCATCAGCCAGACAAGAAAAAGGAATAGATTGTGCTAGATTGTTTAGCCTGGGCTCTTCGTATCCCAGAAAACACTTCCCTGGCAGGGCCGGCCAGAGTTGTCTGAGTTTCTGGAAGCCCCAGACAGTATCACTGGGCCCTAGAGGTCTCAAAGCTAGAGAGACACGGCTACAAACGTGCCCCAGGCCCCCATGTGTCACAGATTTTCCGTCTGCATCTGGCTCTTCTTCCTGACTGCTGACCCCGGCCCACACATCCCACAGACATGCCCAAGAGAGCTCACAGAAGGCAAGACCCTTCCATGGGTCCCTTGGCTGCCTCTCAGCTCCCAGTCCCCTGCGGATGGGTCCCGTTCTCCCACCCAGTGCAGCTGAGGGACACTTCTCCGAGCCTTTGACTCCCCGTTCTCGACCTTTGCTGCCCCAGAGTGTGGCAACAGGAACTCCTATGATAAATGCCTTATTCCATGCCAACCCAGCGGCTGTGGCCCCGCCTGGGCCCTGATGCCTTCACTCACATGACCCTATGGGGTGCGTCTTCATCCCCTCCAGCATCCAGATGTGTCCCCGGCCAAGGTGTCCAAGTAGTGAAGCGCTGCTGACTTCTCCCCTGAAAATCCACCTCAGGGGATGGAGCCTTTCGTGGTTGGTGGCATCAGCAGAGGGAGGACAGGCAGGACACCACGGGCTGGCCGTCTCAATGACAGAGATCGTGTCCATTGGTTTCAGGAAACCACGGGGCCGCCGTGCACTTTAAGCGGCGAGTGACTTGGTCAGATGGGAGCTTTGACGAGAGCCCCTCGCCATGTGCAAGGTCGGCGGTAGGAGGCAGGAGTGGAGCCAAGGAGGCCGTTGGGAGGCCATTGGTGTGCCCCTGGGAGGAGACTTTGGGGGCCAGTGAGCTGTTTTGGAAATGTTTCAGAGGTGGTGCAGACAGGATTACGGAGGGATGGGGCCTGGGCGCAAGGAAGGAGGGCACCCCGGACGGCTGTAGCGTCTGACCTGAGGGGCATGCGGTGTTGTCACCAGTGAGGAAGGACCCCGCTGGAGAAGGGGAGGAGCCAGGCACCCAGGTAGGGCATGATAGGACCTGTTGTCGCTGGCTGCAGCCCGAGCCCTGAGCTGTGCCCCACCAGCGCCTACGTATGGGGCCTGAGCATGCATCCTGAGGCCAGGGACTGGTCCCAGGTGGGCAGGAGGGACAAGTGTGTGCCAGGTGGGCAGCAAGAGGCCCCAGGAGGGACGGTGGGCTTGGGACATATTGCCCAGGAGATACGGCCTTCTCTCTGGTTCTGAGGCCAGCCAGGAAAGCCAGAGACTGGGTGTGTGTGTGTGTGTGTGTGTGTGGTTTGGCCTTAGTGTGTGTGTAGTGGGATGTCTGCATCCCGTGTGTGTGTGCAGAAGTGTGTGTGTTGTGTGCACCCTCTCATGCTTGGCTATGACCCTGGCTCCAGCCTCGGCCCCTCCTGCCACCTCTGGCCCAACCCAAGGACAGAGAAAGGGCTGGGGTCACGGGCCAGGGTATTTGAGGCAGCCTAGGGGAGCAGTAACATAAAAACAGCCTCGGGTCAGCAGTCCCCAGGAGGGAACACAGAGATTGGGACAGAGCCGGGGCCAGGGCGCCAGGAGCCATGGTCAAGGGCGAAGTACAGACAGCTCTGGAGCTGGGAGGCACGTTCATTTCACAAGGATTTGCAAAATAGGGACCAAAGCCTGGGCTCCCCTCCTGTCCAGGGCTGGGTACACAGAATATGTCAGACCCTGTCTCTGCCCATGAGACACACTTCCCAGCCTGGTCACCTCACTGGGTTCTCCACGCCAGCTCCCCTGCACCGAGCTCCTACTCATCCCTCAAAAACTTGCTCAGGCTGCTCTTCTCCCTGAGGCCCCGCTCCTCCCGCCGAGGTCTTCCCTCCCTGCTCCCCACTCTCATCACAGCCAGGCCCATGTGGTCTTATCACATCTGTGCCCACTGGATGGGGGAGGCCACGGACAGTCTGGGAACCCCTGCAGTTCCCAGTGCCTGGAGCAGAGCCCTGGGCTGGGAGTCATGGCTGCTTGTTGGTCTCTTTCTGCCGCCGGCTCGCTGTCTGACCTTGGGCAGCCTCGTCCCTCCCCAGGCTTCACTTTCCCCATGTGACGGCATGCTTCCACGGCAACCCCTCTGACCTTCTCTCTGGCTAATGGAGACGCCGACTGGGGACCAGAATGGATGTGGAAAGCCCTTGAAAAATTCATAACAGGAAGCAAAGGGAGAGTCTTTTATTTTTGTAGAGCAGGAGGAGGTGGGGCTGTGACAGAGGCCGCGGTCGAAGAGGACAGCGTCTCCGTCTCCATCCCTTTGTGGCGCTGAATGCGCAACGCGACTCTCTTGCAAAAGCCATGGCATCAAATATTTACCAAAGTGGCATTAAAAATTAACCTTCAGGATGTAGATATTTAAAGACCCTCCAAGCTCCCCAAGAAACATCCAGAAGTCAGGAGGGGGGAAGGGATGGGACGAAGGCTGCACACAGGGCTTGGATAATGAAGCTCCCCGAGCCAGGCACAGCTCCTCATGGGCCCCGTGTCTGCGGGGCGCCGACCTGGTCAGCCTTCCAGGCTCCCTGCAGCCTGCCCAATAAGCCAGGTCCTTGGCACTGAGGCAGAGAACACTGGTGCATTCGTGCCTCTGAAGGAAAGTCGGGGGGTGCAGCACCTGCAAGACTGGCTGGGAGGACAGGGGGGATGATAAAGAAGAGGGGGGCTCCAAAGGGGATAGCTGGGACCCTGGACCGAGCCACTGAGGATACACTGATGGGACTTTCTGAGATGGGACCCCAGGGTGCATGTGGCTTTGGGTACCAGCGGCGTGGGATGTCTGAAGTTTGAGATGCTTGTGAGCCTCAGGGAGTCATGTTAGGGCCACAGACTAGCCGGATCTCAGAGGAAGGTCTAGGCTGCAGCCAGCTTGAACTTGACCAAGGGCACTTGTCATGGAATCCGAGGTACTGGAGGTCACCTGGGGGGAGGATGAAGTGTGTAGGAGCTCTTGGGGTGGAGGGAGAAACTGGGAAAGAAGTCAGTGATGGGAGAGCAGCCCGTGAGGCAGGAGGAAACCAGGAGGCATGGTGTCCAGAGGCTTAAAGGGGCGTGTCCTCAGAGAAGCAGGGTCAGCCTAAGGGATGTGGCCCCCTGGCCTCAGATGCCAGGAACAGATGCCCTGCCCTTTGCCCATTGCTCCCATGATACGTCGTCCCTGTCCCCAACCTCCAGAGCAATGGGCGTGCTCCTAGAAACACAGACACAACATCTTCTCTGTGGAATGGGCGGGGAGTAGCCGACACCAGAGCATCGCCCTTCCCTCCCCCGTCCGTCTGGCTTTCCCATTCCCCGGGATGACAGCCGTCTTCTTTATCAGGGAAAGAAAGTGAGGTTTCACATTTGAGTCTTTCAAATGACACAGTGTCCTATAAAATGCAAAGTAATTCCAGTTTGTCCACAAATAAGATCTTTGTTGGGTTAGCTTCTCATCTTTCCTGGTGACCCAGTGAGCAGGAAAGGACTGGGAACCCGGGGCACTTCGGAGAGGAGGGCTGCCCACTGTCCCACCTGCTGTGAACCACGTCCACGCTGAGTGCTCAGAGCTGGGACCCGCGCCCATGCTCACCTCCTAGCTCTCGCCTAACGCGAGAAAGGAGGACATGAAGCCCTGATCCAGAAGTTCAAGATGAGTCTTAGGAATGCCTGCTGTCCAGCTGTCGGCCGAGCTGGCCCCTCCTGGAGTTTCTAGGGGAGAATCTGCTCTCCTGCGTCTCCGGCTCCCAGAGCCATCCACGTTCCATGGCTCGTGCCTTCAAACTTGGCTTTGCTCTGACCTGTTTCTGTCCTCACCTTGCCTTCTCTGACTCTGGTCCCCTGGACCCCTCTTTGAAGGACCCTTGTCATGACACCGGGCCCACCTGCATAACCCAGGACGAACTGCCCATCGAGGGGTCCCCAACGTACTCCCACCAGCAGACTCCTTTTCACTGTGTGAGGCCACATTCACGACTTCTAGGGACGAGGACGGGGACCTCTTTGGGGGCCTGAATTGTGAGGGGTGACTCATGGTGGTTTTATGTTGTATCTTCCCAACGCTTGTGTTACACAAACACACCTCCTCCAGGCAGCCTCCCAAGACTGCCTCTTTCGTGGCCAAGAGCTCTGCCCTCAGCATGCCTGCCCCATTGGCCCCCTGTAAGATGGGGACACTAGGCCTCCACTTCCTGGGGTTACCATGGGATTGTGGTGGAAGGCTGCGGGAAGCTCCTAGCCCTGCACCTGGCCCAGAGTCAGCGCTGCCCAAACCCAGCTATCATCGCTCAGAGGACATATTGTCTGCAGCTCACCTGGCAATTAGTCTGTTGGGCCTCGTGACTCCTCTGCTTTTGTCAGCTAACTGTTATTGTCACTGACTCTCCCAGCCTTCTGGAAACGTTCATTGTTATTCAAATTGCCAGGTGCTCCGTCTTATCTTCCCAGTTAGGTGGCAGACACCAGCTGGAACACTCCTCCTCCCTTCCCTCCTCGTGGGCCCAACACCGGCCCGGGGGCCCAGGCTCTGCACCTCTCCCCTCCAGGGGGCCAGCAGTGGCCCACGGCCCTGCCAGGGACCTGCCCCCAGCCCACCAGCCCACTGCCCTGCACCAGAGCAATGGCCGTGCACAAGGGCAAGCAGCCCAGACTGCGCTAACTAGACACCTGACCCTGGGCAAGTTCCATTTCCTTCCTGAGGCTCAGTCTTCCCCTCTGTGCATGGGGGAAATGATGTGCCTGCCTCGCAGGGAGAGCTGAGTGAGACTGTGCATGGAAAGTGCTTGCACAGAAGAAATACCCAACACCCATCAGCCCGGACTCCTGCCCTTGTTAGAATCAGGAAGGAGCAGTGCCTGTGCCTGCTCTCAGAGCCCCAGGATCATGTCCAAATGCTTTCTTCTGGCAGGGGAAGTGCTTGGTGACTGCCACATCTCTGCCAGGAGCATCTGGCCGCCCACTATGAGCCTCTGAATGGCCTTGACTGAGGCTGTGCCCCTCCTCCTGCGTGTCTTTCTGACCTGCTCAGCTGCTGGCTCCCCGAGAGGTTTCCCTGAGCCCCCCTTCTGCCTCTGTCCAGTGCCTGCCCCCCGGTCCCCCAGGACCTCACCCCTGACACCACGTGGACCTCCCACTCTTGTTTGGGGGCCCCTGTGTGGCTCTCCCACCAGCTCAGAGCCCTCAAGGGGAGAGCCCACACCTGACTCGGGTCTGTGCCCGCAGCACCCAATGCAAGCCTGGCAGAAGATGCCACCGGTGAGGGCTTCCAGAAGGACCTGGTAGGAGGCATTGGCCTGGGTACTGAGTGAGGGGAGCAGCGGCCACTTGTCCCCAGGTTCTGCCAGGCTTTGGCAATGAGGGGCCAGGCCACCTGCAAAGTGCCCAGGAGGACCGACAGTCCCAGGGACAGGGACATGTGCTCCCTGCACTCCTTGCATGGCCGAGGCATGATAGCCACAAAAGCAGAACTGAAATTGACCTTTACTGAAGTTTTTTTTTTTCTTTTAAATTCATTTATTTGTCAGAGAGAGAGCGAGTGAGCACAGGCAGACAGAGTGGCAGGCAGAGGCAGAGGGAGAAGCAGACTCCCTGCCGAGCAAAGAACCCGATGTGGGACTCTATCCCAGGACACTGGGATCATGACCTGAGCCGAAGGCAGCCGTGTAACCAACTGAGCCACCCAGGAGTCCCAACCTTTGCTGAAGTTTTGCTCTGAGGCATGGTATCCCCTAGGGCAGGGGCTGATGGGCCAAGCCCGAGAGCCAGCCAGGCAGGGAGTGTACACAGCAGTGAAAGTCACCCTTGGCCAGCGAGGAGGATGGTCCCACAGGCCTGGAGCAGCATCAGGTGGGTTCTGAGGCCCAGAGAGGTGAAGTGACTTGCCCAGGGTCACACAGTTGGCAAGGGGTAGAGCAGAGACCCAAACCCAGGCCTGCCCCAAGACCAGTGGCCACTACCGCCCCCCAACCCCTTGGTGGGAGGGGATGCCAGTGCCACGTGGTCCTGACTGTCACAAAGTCACGCTGTGTGGAAGGGATGCCCTATGAGCAGGGTCTTGAAGGATGAGTAGGAGTTTGCCAAGTGGAGAAAAGGGAGGTGCTCCCAGCATGTGGGAGCACACTGGGGCATTCTGGGGAGTCCTTTGAAGTGCAGACCACGTGGAAAGAGGCTCCAGGTGCCCAGCTAAGGCATCAAAACTTTCCCTTTGAAGAAACCATGACCAATTTTTTTTAACATTATTGATTTCAAAGTATTTCGTTCTATATAAAAGAATATATGTAAAATGCATATATGAGGCATAAAAAGAGTGAAGTCAATACCACTTTCCCACTGTGAAACAGAGCAATATCGAGAAGCCCTCAGCATACCCCACCCTACCTACACACACACACACACACACTCTCACGCACACACGCATGGTTCCACCAGCCTGAATTTCGTGCCTGCCATCCCCACATATCTCCCTCTGGGCAGTGACTGGAGCAGATTTTGCTCTCCAGAGAAAGGACTCTGGGGAAATATAGAGGCTGGCCTGGCCGTGCGGCCCAGAAGCAGGGACAACCTCACGGAGGCTTTGGCCAAGATCAGGAGCGAGGCTGCCTCCCCTCAGAGAAAGGAGAGCCTCATTTCCACATCAGCCTGGAGGAGCAAAGACGAGGGAGGAGGGACATTGCTGCTGGCGCCATGTCTCAGAAGGGCCACTAGAGGCAGGGAGGATCAGGCTGAGGACAATGGGTTATGAGGTAGTGAGCTCCCTGTCCCTGGGGGAAGCCAAGCAATGTCTAGACCACTACTTTGACTTCCTCAGCAAGCTTACCTATGACTTACCTATTCCTTTGTTCCCTGGGACTTCCTTTGTCTCAGCATTTTCCTACCTGATGTCACCATCTGTCCCTCCAGGTGGGGTCCCCAAGGCCAGAGTCTGAATCATGTGTTCCATGCTTCTCCTCCACCTGAGTTCTTGGGGCTGAGATGGAGCAGAAAACATGGCATCAGATAAGACCTGGTCTAATGGAACAGATGGGGTGGGGGGAAGACAGTTCTCAAATGAAGGAAACAGCACATCAGTCCTTGAAGAGCATGGCAGTGAGCAGTAAGCAGGGCCTTGGGGGTGCAGGAGGGTCAGGAAGTCTTCCCGGAAGAGCCATCTGCACCAAGGCCTGAGGTTCCTGAGAAAATGAACTCTGCCCAGATGTCTAGGCAGAAGGAACAGCAAGTGCAAAGGCCCTGAGGCAGGAGCACCCAGGAATGTTGGAGGAGCCACAAAGAGATCCATGTGGCTGGAGAGGATGACAAAAGGGCATGAATAGGAGGCCGCATTAGAAAAGTTCAAGGAGACAGCATAGAGAGTCCCCCGAGCTTTGGTAATAAGAAACCATTAGAAAGTTTAAAACAGAAAATATTTAATATATATATTGAAAATATATCAAAAGCACAGGAAACTCTGGCTTCTGTGTTGAGAATACACTGTAGGGAGGTGAGGGCAGAGAAATTAGCTATGAGTATTGAAATCCTTGAGGACTGTGGCTTGGACCATGGCAGCAATAGTGGAAGTGGTGAGATTCTATATGTATTTTGAATTGATGAGACTGGCTGATGGGTTGGACCTGGGCATGAGACAAAAGGAGTCAAGGACAGCTCCCGTTCTTTGGACCTGAGCTACTGGAAGAATGGAGCAGCTGTCAGCGGAGTGGGGGACTGAGAAGAAGTCAAGAATGACACCTGCTAGGCATGGGAGGGGGATATCCAGGAGGTGGGTTGGATGTTCGAGACTACAGTTCAGGAAAGAGTCTCCACACATAGACAGGATGAAAGTCACAAACCCCAATGACACCTGGGACAGAGACCGGAGAATGGGAGGCATGTGAGCATGATGTGCTGGAGTCAGCTGACAGACTGCCCTCCCGGACAGCTGCTTGGGCCTTTCTGATATCTGCATCCTTCACAAATGGTGAGCCAGCGCTTTGAACCCAGTGCCCTACGGATGGGCATTTCATTGATCCTAACCTCCGCTGTTGGGACTATTGGGTGTGCACGAGTTTGTGCATACTTTGCCCTTGTGCGCATGTTTGGAGGATAATTTTTAAGTGGAATTGCTGGGTCACGGGGCACGTGCATCTGTAATCTTTGCGGCACATCAACTGCTTTCCAGAAATGACCTTGGTGTTCCTCCTACCAGCGGTAAAGCAGAGGCTGTCCGCCCTGCCCCCCCACCATAATTCAGCAGACACAGGGAGGGCTCAACCTTCTTGATCTTTGCCGGTGTGATGAGTCAAGGATGTGGCTGTGTCCTGTCATTTGTGCTCCAGTACGCTGTCTCATTATGGCTTTAATTTGCATTGCTCTTATTTTAGACTTTGGATTTGCGATCTGACAGTTTTTCTTCTTGGCAATTGGTCTGTTTAGATTCTCTCCTCCTGGATCCTTTGGGTAATTTCTGTTTTGTTGGAAATTCACTCATTTTGTCGAGGTTTTCTGGTTTAGTTGGACAGAGTTGAGTGGGTAGGCTCCCTGGCTCTTCTCTCGAGATTTGTCTGCTCGCCTCATTTTACCGAGCACCTGCTCCACGTCCAGCATCATTATCGGCCCTGGGGACACGATCGTGCACCAAAACCAATGAAAAGCACTGCTTTGATGTACAGATTTTTAAAAAATAGTTATGTAAAATCCGTGGACTGTTAGAATGTAGTAAGTGCTAGAGAAAAACAGTCTGAGAGCAGAGAGCAGAGAAGGAGTCTGAGAAAGAGTGCAACGTGATCGGGTAGTCACAGAGGGACTCAGGCACAGAGGACCTGAGGGCCAGGAGGGAAGAATCCCATGTTTATCTGGGAGAAGAGATGGGTGCAGGGGTGTGATCGTCACAGAACCAATGGGCAGATGTGGAAGTAGATACTGATACGCTGTAGACACCAACATAGACACACTATAGATATAGACCCGCGGTAGATACTGACGCAAGCCTAGACATAGATACATTGTTGTTATAGATAGAGACGTACATAGAGAGAGAGACGCCTAGATACAGACCTGCTATAGAAAGAGACACCCTGAAGATAGAGACACGCGGTAGACAAAGACAGACCCACCTTAGATATAGATACGCTGCAGACATATAGAAAGGCTCTGGATAGAGAAACACCCTAGAGATTGACACGTATAAACGGAGGAATGCTGTAGAGACTGTCGAAGTAGACACCTGTCCATATAGGTACGCCATAAAGCCATTGACACCCTGTGGGTACAGGCATCAATGTATAAAGAGATTTACTACAAGGAATTGGCTCGTGCCATCCTGGAGGCTGAGCAGCCCCACAATCTGTAGCTGGCAGGCTGGAGACCCAGGAGAGCTGCTGGTGTGAGCACTAGTATTGGTCCAAGTCTGAAGGCAGGAGAAGACCGACGTCCCAGTCGGAAGACAGCCAGGCGAAGAAGGAATTCTCCCCTAGTCAGTGCGTTCTCTTCGGGCTGTCAGTGGACTGGGAAGGGCTGTCGGCTTACATAGTCAGCTGACTCAAATGTGAGTCTCTCCCAGAAACACCTCCCCGAACACACTCAGGATCATATTTGACCGGGTGTCTGGCCCCACCCTATGGGCCCAGTCAAGCTGACCAATAAAAGGAGCCATGAGGGTTGGAGTAGAGTGAATAAAAGAGAGAAAATAGGGACTTGATCAGAGAAGATGGAGAGGAGGGTTTTGGTTTCCACTCTGGTGGGACGAAGGCCATTGAGGGTTTTGAGCTGAGCGGTGACATGATCTGACTTGGGTTTTCACAGGACCCCTCTGGCTGCCAAGGAAGCTACTGCAAGAACCCCGTGGGCTGGACCTGTGGTGGGAGAAGGGGGTGCAGGAAGCAGCTAATGGATCAGAGTGAACTTTGAGAGAAAGGGGGGGCCAGAGATAGCCCTGGAAATCTGATGCGAGCAACTGGAAGGATAGAATTTTATTTAATGAGGTCAGGACAACCGTGGGAAAGTTGACTGGGGAGGAGATCCGGATTTTAGTTCTGAGAAGGTTAAGTTTGAGATGTGCGGCAAATCTCCACTTGGTGATATCAAGTGGACATTGTGGAGATAATGTGAGAGCTTGAGGCCAGAGAGCCATCAGTGTATAGAGTGTTTGAGTCCCTGCAAGGAGACGAGCTCCTTAGGAGTGATCGGAGATGGGAAGGAGAGGAGACGGGAAGATGGGGAGGGACCCAGGGAGGAATCTGAGAAGGTTCCAGAGAAGCAGGAGGAGAAGCAGGAGAGGGTCCAGAGTGTCCCAGAGGCAGGAGGAGTGATCCCCTGGGTCAACGCTGCCCAGGGGGGCAAGTAAGAAAAGGTCTGAGAATTGACCACTGGATTTAGCAACACAGAGGCCTTTGGTGACCTTGACCAGGACAAATTCTGCAGAATAGCTGGGGCAAAAGCCTGTTCCTCCCTCCTTCCGCCTCTAGATTACCAACAGCTAACATTTCAGTGTTTTTCAAAGAACCAGAAATTCGGTTTATTTATTCCTTCCTTGCTTCGTTTTCAACTTCATTTCAGTTTTAATTTATCAGTTGCTGTCCTATGCCTTCCTTAAGCTTATTTGGCCTTTTCTAACTTTTTGAGTTGGATAATTAATTCATGTTCTGTTTATTAATATCAATATTTATTTTTTTTAAAGATTATTTATTTATTTGACAGAGAGAGATCACAAGTAGGCAGAGAGGCAGACAAAGAGAGAGGGGGAAGCAGGCTCCCTGCTAAGCAGAGAGCCCGATGAGGGGCTCGATCCCAGGACCCTGGGATCATGACCTGAACCGAAGACGAGACTTTAACCCACTGAGCCACCCACGTGCCCCTTAATATCAATATTTAAAGCTATAAATTTTCCCCTGAGCATTGCCTGAGCATCCCAGAAGTTCTGAGATATGGTATTTTTATTTTTATTATTATCTCTATATTCCAAAATTTTAATTTCTTGGCTCTCTCTTTGACGCACAAGTTCTTTTGGAGTTTTTAAACTTCTTGGTTGTAGCGTTCATTTTGTTTTGTGGTTTTCATTATAAATATTTTCAGATTCTCGTGTATTATTATCAGAGAATGTTATCTGATTTTTCAATTTTGGAATGTAATTTCTTTGTGGCATGATAGTCACTTTCTGTGTGTCCTTTTTCAAGATCTTTTGAATAGACGGTAGATTCTGTTTAATGCATACACATATGTACCACACATGCACACATGTGTACATGTACATGCACACAGGCATACACACATGCGAACACATACACACACACATAGAATGCACACACGCACACTATCTTACTAATTAGGTATTTGGCCCTCTATCTTCTTATTTATGTTTTTGTCAACTTAATCTGAAATGGACTGAGAGGTTAATTAAAATGCACGCATACTAGCACACTCTGTCTTTTTCTTCCTACATTTCCAGCCATTCTTGCTCTGCAATGCAGAGGCTATGTTCTTTGGTGCATAGACGTTCATTAGTTTGAGACCCTTGTGGTAACTTTCATCCTGATCCTTGCATGGTACCCTTCTTTTTCTCATTCAGTATTTCCTACCCTGACTTCAGCTTTATCTAATATTCAGATCAAGATCCCTGGTTTCTCTTGGTTTGCATTTGTTTGTTTGTTATGTTTCTGCCCACCTTTTCTTTTTTTTTTTAATTGTGACTTTAAGTACGTTGATGTTGTTGAAAACCATCTCCTGCGGCCTTTTCATCATCCGTCCATCCTTTTTTGGGAAACCTGTGTGACTCATTGTACCCTCAGTAGATCTCATTTGTAATCTGGTCTGAGCATCTTTTTTTTTTTTTTTTTTTAAGCCAGCGTGTGTGGTTCATTAACATTTACTGACATGGCACATACATTTGGTGTTACTTTTGTCATGGTTTGTGATATGCTTTTTGCTTTTATAGCTTTTGTGGGGGTTGTCAATTTCCACCATATGGTCTCTGTTTTCTTTGTTTTATTTTTTGTGTATGTGTCTTCTGACAATTTGCAAAGCTGTGTTTTTGATCCTGTGGTTATCTTTATAATTCTACTGTGATATGATACCCTTAATTCTCTATTTCTTTAGACAGTGTTTATTTTCTCCTTACATATGAAGAATGTCCAAATTAGAATATTTCTATTTTCCTTCCCCTTCTCTCACTTCCACCAAATGACTTTAGTTGATTTTATTTTATGATTTTCTTCCCTGTTTACTCTTGTACCTCTAATTTTACTTAAACCTCTGAATGATTCTTGAGATGCCTAAATGTAAGTGATGAAGACATAGTTTACATAAATTCCCTCCCCCTTTTCACCTCTACTCTCCCATCTCTTGTTATTTACCCCAGTTCTCTGTTTTCTCTTTCATTCTTGCCTATAATAGTCCTAATCCGTGGTTTTGTGTCGAACAATCCTATAGTTCAGTGGATTCTCACTATTGGTACCATTGCCAGACTCACCCCATTTGGCCTTGGTTATCCCTAGTGTGTCCTCTAGTAATTTATATAAGAAGGACTCCCAGAAACTGTATTCCAAAAATAGGTTCAAAAAGTGTTTCTGTGGATGTTAAACTTGAAAGATGGTCCATCTGGGTTTTAAATTCTTGGTTCATTCATTCATTCAACAAATATTTATGAAACTATGTTCCAGAACCTGCCTATGTTACTGTTCCAGACCCTGGCAATACAAATGTGAACACGATACACCAACACTGTGGCCCTCTTGTAGCTGCCTTTCTGGGTGGGGGAGACAAACAAATAAATTAGAACAGTCAGTGAAATCTGTGGTGTGCTGAATAAGTTGGATATGCTACGGAGGAAGATAAAGCAGGTAGTGGGGGATCACTGGACCTGGCTTTGTCCTGGAAGCCACAGAGAAGGCTCTATGGCATCCCAACCCTGAGCCCATCACACGTTTCTGGTGATGGAGAGCAGGGAGACTGACTCTGCTTCTTGGACTCTCAGCTACTCTGGAAAGATGAGCTGTGCGGGCTTTGTCAGAGCCACTTCCTCAACTCTCCCCTGCCCCCACACCCTCCCAACATCCACTGGAGCTTGGTTGAAGATGGTTTATTGGTTAAGAGCTATAATCAGAAGTCCAGCTGCACTGATACGGAGGCGAGCATCAGGGGCCCCCACCAGAACCAGGTGTCTTCCTGCTTTCCACTTTACCTACCTTAGTGAGTGTCCCTCCTTCTTGTACTCTTATCTGGATTCATGTCCCTTTCCCAGAGGACTTCCACTTACACAGGACAGGTCATGGGACCACCCATCTGCAAGGATGCCTAGAAAGATAAGTGTTTGTGACTGGACAGTTGTCCTGATAATTGGATAGGAGACAGGGGATTCATAGCACCATCTCGACTCTGCCAGTCAAAGCTGTACATGCCCCATGGGCCGGTGTTTACCCTCCTGACCCTGCCCATTGGTCTCCGGGCCTTTTCCTGTGCCCTGAGCACCCTGGTTTCTTCTCCATGGCTTTGTAGGATATAGTCACATCCAGTGATGTGATTCCAAGATTTGTAATGGTTTTTATTATAATTATGAATGGTGTCTGTGTCTGTTCTTAATATTTTCAGGAGTTTTTAAAGAAGATTTTATTTATTTGAGACAGAGAGAGTGGGCACGCATGACAGAGGGAAGGGGCAGAGAGAAAGGGGGCAAGCAGAGTCCCTGCTGAGCAATCTGTAGCGGGGCTCAGTCCCAGGACTGTGAGATCATGACCTGAACTGAAGTCTGACGCTTAACCGACTGAGCCACCCAGGTGCCCCTAGTTTTTAATACCAAGGGTGACCATATAGTTTATCATCCAAATCAAAATGCTTATTAACATGAAAGAGGAACAACATTAAAAATTATATCAGAAGAACAGGTGTTAACTGGGATGACCCAAGCTAAGACACATAATCACTCCGGTAACTGTTGAGACAGATGGATATTGTTGGTTTTATACATTAAACTGCTAATCTCATGGATTGAAGACCACATCCCCATATCTGCACTATTTTCTAGGAATTAGCCTGTTGGTTCTCTTGGATTTTCTGTGCATATTACCTGCCATTAATTGTAATTCAAGTTCCTTTATTCCACTCCTAAGATGCTATGCTTTTTTTTCTTGTCTTATTACATGGGCCACGAGTGCCAGTACTGAATGAGGCCATAGCAGAGGCAGACTTGCTTTTCTTGCTTCCAGTCTTAATGTCAGATAGTTCTCTGTATCCAGAAGTCATGCAGTCAGAGAAAACCTAACTTCTCTGGGCACTGAGGCCCGAGAGAAGTGTCCTCAGTGAGTCCCCACGGAGGAGACACCGTATGATATTTTGTTTCCTTCTGCTTCCTCAGAAAACCCTTTTGCCGTGCCTCAGGATGGGGGAGGTGAGACCCGAAGCACCCGACACAGCCTCCAAGGAGACCAACGTCAACAGAGACCCCAGGGAGAGCCGAGGTGGCTGCAGCGGTGGCAGAGGAAGAAATGCCACCTGTGCCCACATCCCCCTTCCGTGGACTTCTAAGACTAGGAGCAAACTCAGGGGTGGGGGCCAGGGGTTCTAAGGGAGGGGGGTCTTGAGCCACCTGTCCGCAAGCAATAGTCCCATTCTGGGCTGGTGGCTTCTGAGAGGGGACGCCATTGTGGACTCAGGATGACCAGCACAAAGCTGCTTCAGCTAATTCAAGCTGCAGGGATTAGGCCTGTGCATCGTACCTGTGGGCCCCTTGCCTCCAGTCCTTCCAGCTGTGGCCTGTGGGCCTGTGTCAGAATACTGAATGTGAGTGTGTGTGTGTGTGTGTGTGTGCGCGCGCATAAGTGTGTGTTGGGAGGTGTGATTTGGGGTGTTCTTTTTGTTTGGTTGCGTGTTGATTTCTATTGGAATCTCCGCGAGTCCTCTAATGGGCACAGGTCACCAGTGGTGGGGGTCCTGGTCAGCGTCCCCGTTCAAACTTCTTGCAATAGCGGGCAGCCATGAACCCCCTGGAGTCACCAAGCATGAGGCATGGTCCCGCTATGTCTCAAAGGACATGGGGATTTGAAAATGCTAGTGAGGGTTTGTTCTTATGGAATTTGCTCCCCTAACAATGTAATAATAGGTGATGATGCATCTCGGGCCATCCACGGGACAGGCACGGGGCCATGTGTCTCCATGCACTCCCTCTCTCACTGTCCGGGAGGGGGGTGTGGTGAGCCCCCTGCAGAAATGGCTCTGAGCAGGGAAGGTGCCCACGGTCACACAGCCAAGAGGAGAACAGCCACTCTGTTTGATTTTAGGGGTGTGGGAACCAAAAGTCCATACTCCCCAGCCCAGAGGACCCCCAGCACAATCCCTGGGACATCTCCCCACTTGCCTCTCAGTGGACTGACTGTTGCCCCAAGTTCTCCACCATCACTGCCCTGAAACCCTCACACACAGCACATTCTGTTACGTTCCTGCTGTGCGTCAGACCCCAGGCTGGCCAGTGATGGGGACTGGCCATGAGTCAGGCAGGCCGGGTCCCTGCCCTGGAGGGAGGCCACCATCTGGTGGGATAGATAACACAGATCTGAGCTGAACACAGTGATGAGGGCTGTGGAAGCCCCAAGGGAAGTTTCTAGAAACCATTCCACTTTAGATTTCTGCATAAACCCGGATGCCTATAACATCCATCCCCAGAGGTCCCCACCACCACCCACCGCCCTGGCCGGGGGCACATACACGGAAGGGCATTGCCCAGGAAACAGTCACATAAATCCCCAAGGACCACAAGGCCAGTGTAGACACACCCATTCCACTGGCGGACATTCCAGATCTCCCCCAGCTCTTAGCGCAGTGGACCCTGCTGGGCAAACATGTCTCCCTCTGACGGCGTGTCCTCACTCAGCTGGACTCTTGCACGCACGCTGTCTGCCCTCCAGACACAGCAGCTCGCGGGTGATGCTCGCAGTGCTGGTCGGCGAGCTGGGGAGCGAGGACCAGCGGGAAGTGAATCGCGGTTAAGGACGCTGAGCGCTTGGGTGACAGTTGAGTCAGAGCGGTCTGTCCGTGAGGGGCTCGTCGAGGTTGGGCAGCTGGAAATGCCTTTCTGAACAGGTGACAGTGAGGCCCCAGCGTGAGTGATAAGCGAGAGCCAGCCACGGGCACTAAAGACGAGGTTGGGCGGTGGGGGGAGAGCGTCCCAGCACAAAGGCCCTCAGGCAGCAGCGTGCTTGATGCTTTCAAAGATCCGAAGAAATCCAGGATGGCCGGAACCGGCAGGAGGGCAGAGGGGTTGAGAGAGAGGGAGTCAAGGCTCTCTGCAAGGCGCACAGACACAATACCCCATCCTTTGATAAAGCATTTTCCAGCTCCATAAGGAAAGGACTCTCCCCATTTGGTGGATTAGGAACCTGAGACCCAGGTGGGTCCAGTGGCCTGCCCACGTTCACCGGGCAGGCTGAGGCAGAGCAGACCCGTGGTTTCCCCACATCTCCCCAGATAGGGGTGCCCAAGTGTATGGCTTGGCAGCGGCAAAGAGGAAAAACTTCATTTGGGGTGTTGAGTAGGGACGGGCACATCTTCCTTTCCCTGGACGCTATGGGCAGCCCTGGAGAGGGGCTCAGCTCCCTCCGGCCCAGGGGGATCAACCCTCACTTGCATCTGATGTGCAAAGCCTCGGGAATCGGGGGAACCCGAGGTTCGGGGGGACGGGTACAAGACTCAGATTCTGATGTCAGCTCTGCACTCAGAGCGGTGTGACCTCAGGCCAGGCCTGTGCCTTCTCCGCCCTCAGTTTCCCCCTTGGTAAGAGGAAGGAGTCAGACCAGGTCTTCGGGGGCTGGCATCTCTGGCCTCCTGTGGTCCTGGGCGATGCTCACGCAGCTGCTTACACAGAGGTCCTTCCTTGGGCAAGAAAGAGCTGGTTGCCTTGCCTCCCCGGCCTGGGGGCCTGAGCCAGAGGCAGCTCTCACCTAGACCAGCCAGGGCTTGGACCCACCTGGTCCGCAGCCCTGAGAATTACAGATGGTTTCTGGCCCCCACCCGCAGTCTTTTCGGGAGTGACCAGTAACCCTGTAGGGCTTGGGATGGAACATTCTGTTGGAATGGAGGCCTCCCACGTGTAGCTCGGCACACATCACAGGCAGGGGCGTGGGAGGGAGGAAACAACAGTCACCACCTCTCTGAGTGGCTGAGGGGTGAGATGGGGCGCCGGGCCTGAGCGCCCCGTGTGGAGGGCACGGCTGTGGGGAAGGCACGTGTGAGCAGGGCTGTCCCCCCACAATGTCCAGGGCTCCTCAAAATCCCACAGGAGCCTGGCTCGTCCCAGCAAAAACCCACCTCCCCCGCCCGCTACTGTGACAGGCCACCGTGCCAATCGGTAGAGTGTCCCCAAGAATAAGACACAGGGTAGTGATAAGTTCAAGTAGAGATTTTCAGAGTTAGTGTTTTTAGTGACTTCAAACCCAGTTTTTCAAGCTGCCTCTGTTTACTTTCTACTGTGAGCTTCTGGCTATCCCCACGTAATTTGTAACCATAACAATAATCCTAGTACAAAAAGAGAAATAAAAAGCAGAGAAAGAAGAAGACAACGTACATTCCCGGGGAATTTGTGCCCGACGCCGGTCTGTGTCGTGACTCCTGCTTGCAAGACCTCTTCCCACTGGGAATGGTGTGTCATGGACAAGCCGCGTCTGCTTTTCCTCTCGCTTGTGTATGGTGTGATCTGTGTGTTTTGGAACCAATTCAGAACCAATACCCAGGCCCTTGGCCCTCACCTTAACCTCCAAAGTCACCCTGAGCCTCAGTCAGGGAGCGGCCCGCCCCTGCCGACGGGCCCGGAGCTGCCAGCCGCCAGGGGCACGTCTGACACTGACCGGGACCGGTAGGAAACAGCTTTAGTCGAATACACACGCACAGGAACACGCATGCGCCCGCACACACACCTACACACGTGCACACAAGCGGGGGCATCTGGGCCCTCTTGTGGTCTCTGATACCTAAGAAAAATGGGCGAGCGGCTAGCAAGGCCCTTCATCGTGCAAAATAGCATTCAGGGAAATGTGGCCCCCGGGCTGGAAAGGACTTGGGAAGGGGGTCGGGGATGGGATCAGAGACAACACAATAAGGAATGTGGGATAACAACAGCCTTTTGCCAAGAGACACTTCCAGGCTCACCATCAAATCCAAAGCTCTCTCCAGGTCATTTCAGTCTCAGCGAGACTGTGGGAGTGGCCGTGCCTGGCACCATCCCCCACGCAGACCCCCAGACCCTCGTCTGCACCAGGTCTGTGTCCTGACCCTCTGCCTTTCCTCCAGCCCAGGCCCTGTCCACTGGCTCAGCTGACCCCCTGTCCACTGTGTCTACTAGAGTCTCCTAGAACCCTCAACAACCCAAATTCACATGATAGCCCCAAGTGATGTCATTGGGGGCACCTCTTGTCCGTGGCGAGGGGCAGCCTTGTCATCACAGGGAGCATCTATGCCTCCTCCCGTCGTCTGCTCTGGGAACTGGAGGTTGGAGTAATAGAAGGTACTTTCAGGAGTTCTTGACCTTACCACTTACCTGGTGAGTATCAGATGGGGTCTAGGTGCTCCCCATAAACCGACTGCAAGGTCGGGGGGGGCAGCCATCCCCCCGGTGAGTGGTGACACCATGCTCACTGCCACCTGCAGCCCCAGAGCCCATCACCAGCCCAGGCTGAGGCGATGCCATTTACCCTGCAGCACATGGACACCGCACACCTGCTGTGTGACCGACGCCCCACGAGGCTCCCAGCCTGCCTTGCAACACACCCAGCCGCACAGGGCAGTCAAGGGGATCGATACAACCTGGGGTTCTGTGGCCTGAAAAACAGATGTTGAAGTTGAGCAGTCAGGTGCGAGAGATAGAAAATTCTAGAAAATCCATTCGCTCATGCATGCATTCCTTCATCTGTTCAACAAATATTTGTCCATCTCTGAACCCAGCACGCATCTGGGAGCAGTTCCTGCTGAACACGGAGATGTCAGGGAACATGTGCATGTCCGTGGGAGAGGCTGGGATCCCCTGGGAAGTGATTAGTTGTCCCCAACATTTAGGAACGCCCAGATCCACAAAGCAAATAGCTTGCTCCTCTGTGAGAGTGACCCCGGAGGTGGCATTGTCCCTACCCCTCAAGTTCTCAGTACCAGACCCTGCCAGATAGTTGGTGCTCGAGAGATGCTTGGTGGGTGAGCTGAGTGCTCTGACCCTTAGTCACACTGTCCCTAAAACTCCTATCTTTACATCAAAACCCTGATGCATCTGCCCTTGACAGAGTGACATTCAGGACTGCGGCAGGGCCCACCCCCCAGCGGTACCACTCACAATGCTGTCACCAAAATGGTCCTAGGTCCCCAGGAACAGCGTTTCTGTGGACCACATTGGAACAGCAACCCCCGGGCTGGTGAAGTGAGGTCCCGTGGATTGCCCTACACCGCCCTCCAAAATGTGCAGGAGCCAATGGAAGTTGATGAACCGGCTGGGGGGTGGGGCGGGGGACGTGGATCACTGGGGCATATGGTTGCAAGTCGCAGATGGCACTGCCACCACGGGCGTCCAGTGGGACCAAGTTGGTGACCTGAGCGAATGTCTTCTTGGAGCCCCGCCTGGGTTCTTATGTGTGTTCTTTCTGTTTCTCCCCCTTCTGTATGTTCAAGCTGGTGGGATGCAGATCGGCAAGCCGTCAGTCTGGGTCAGGTGCAATAACTAAGTGGGGTGCCGAAGGGGAAGGGCTCAGTCGCCCCAACAAGGCAGGACCGCCACCCCCCCCCAGCTGGTGTGTCCACCCCAAGGTCCGCCACGCTAGGGCACACAGGCGAGGGTGGAATAGGGTGGTCCCTCTCTCCTGTGCACCCCGACTTCCTGTGAGCAGGCACGGGGTCTCCCTGAGAGCTGATAACCGGGAAAACCAAAAACCAACAATATTCCTGATAATAATAATAATGTAATAACAATAATAATAATAATGTATTTTACACTGCACTACACTGCTTTTGTCTTTATATACAGTAGTTTTTATAAAGATGTCCTTAGGTTTTAATAAAGGAGTGTCATGTCAACTCTTCCCAGTGTTAAAACTTGCTTTCACGTTTCCAAATGCACTGGCCGGATCCTGCCCTCACGATGTGTCACTTTTGGCCATGGAGGCTGGGAGAGGAGGGTCCGAGGTCTCGGCTGAGGACTTGTCCAGCGTGGCACTAGGGGTCCAGCCTGACTTCAGCCCCAAGGGCAGATGGAGAGAGGAGACGGGGACCACCTCCCCAGGGACAAGAGCAGGTGGGGAAGGAGACAGAGTCGTGTGGTCTACCGGGGGGATGGCAAGAGCTGTGAGCGGGCAGGCGGGTGGGCTGGGGACAGTTGCTGCACATTGTTATCTCCTTTTGAACACTGTGCCTGGGCTGGTGTAGCGGGGGCCCCTCTTCCCGGATGGTGGATTCCCATCCCTGGCTCAGACGGTGGCCCTAAATGACTGAGCCCCATCCCGTGGGTTCTCAGAGGAGCACCAGACCTCTGCTCTCCAGGAGGGACAGATACTCTTGTTGGACAAATGGGGGTTTTGCGCCTCCCCTACCTGCCACCCACGGGGGCCACATTGGACCCTCTTTCCTCCCAGGTCTCAGCCCCATGAACAATTCGGCCACAGCAGTGTCACCCCAAAAGGACTGGGGCCGCATCCAGTTCCATTCAAAACTCCAGTCTCAAATACCATTCTGAGCTCTGCCTCCCACACCACCCCTCCAGACTGGAGTCCCATCCTGGGGCCCAGGGGGCAGAGGAGGACTCCGTGCACCTTTCCTATCCCCGGGGCAGCCAGCATCTGGGCTGGAGCTGAGGAAAATGCCAGGAAAGGCAGGGGAAGGAGCTGGTTTGGTGCCACCGTTCTTGCTGCCGTAGGCAAGTTCTGCAGACTTGTCCTTGGGGCACATGGAGGCTTCCTTGGGAGAGCCATGTAGGGTCTCCCATGCCCCTATTCCCAGGCAAGGGAGACCAGGCCAGGATGTAGCCACGTGTGCGCGCGCGCGCACACACACACACGCACACACAGGCTCACGTATGTACACACTCACACCCCTCCCCTGCTGGGCGCTGGAGAGGAGGCAGGACAATCTTCCTGAATAAAGATGGTCCTCCTGGAAAGCTGCCATTTCTCTCCGAGTTGTCCCTTATGCTGCGGGCAGGGTGACCACAAAGGAGAAGGGACAGAGTCTGGCTTCAGATCTCTCAGGGCCTCGGCTGCCCAGCCAAATGTCTTGGACTTGCCCAAATGGGCCATGGAGTGCCATGGGCAGGCTTGAGACACAGGAGAGTTGCCATCAGTTCCCCAGACCAGGAATTCAAAAGAAGTCATCACTACCCACCCAAAAAAATACAAAAAAGATAAGAGAGGAAAAACCCTATCCAAAACACCTGATCGTTGAAAAGAAACAGATAATTTTCTTTAAAACATTACAAGTTCCAGAAACTGATACTAGAGAATGAGAATCTGAAGAGCCCTCTAATTATTAAATAAATTGAATCCATCAGCAAATTATTCCCACTAAGAAAGCTCCAGGCCCCGCAAATTCAACCGAAATTCAACCAGAGGAAGAAATCAAGCCAATGTGGCACAAGCTCTTCTCCTGGAGAATAGGAGGGAAAAATAAGATAAATGTACAAGAGCATCGAACAGCCTCAACTCGTTTTTCCGAGGCCAGAAGAACGCTGACACCAAAACCAGGCAGAGCGAGCCCCGGTCATCACACAGATGCCAGAATCCCAATCAACACAGAGCACGCGGACTCCAGCAGCCCTCATTGGGTGTATCCCAGAAACGTCGGGTTGCTCGAACATCAGGGAACAATAACTAGGACCTATCTACAGCATCAGCATCTTAGAGAGAAACGCGTATGATCTTTTCAATCGGCACAGGAAAAATAAATAAACGCCAACACCTGTTCAAGCGTACAAATGCTGGAGCACAAGGGGACATTTTCAATCCAGATAGCCGAAATGTACTGAAAACACCAGATGGAGCTTGATCCCTGGAATCTGGAAAGCTTTCCTTTCAGGTCAGGAGTGCGCCCCTGACCCCTGTTCTCACCGCTTCTGTCCAACGTCGTAGAACTCCCAGCAGCGCCGCGAAGCAGAGACAAGGAATCGAAGGTGTAAGGTTCAAAACAGAAGAAATTAAAATGTAACTTTCAAGATGATATGATTGTGTCGGTGGGAAATCAAAATAATCTAATTTAAATTAAACCTGGTAGCTAAGCAAGATACATACACATACACATATACATATATGTGTGTATATGTATATTTATAAAAATTTATAATATAAAAGTTTATTATATATATATATATATACATACATATATATAATTCAAACTAAATCTGATGTGGGTTGCTGAGAACCCTCTATTGTATGCCACTCTGGGGCCTGGGCCCCCTCTGATCTGTTCACCACCGTCTCACTCCAAGGCCTCCAAGGTCACCATAGCAAGGAAGGACAGAGCGTGAGGGTCACTCATCACCTTTTCAACACTTTGGGCTGGTGGTAATAAGGGTCCTTTCCACTCACATTGCACCGGTTGGAACCGGTCACACAGCCCCACCTAACTGCCGGGGAGCTGGGAAGAGGCGTCCTCCAAGTATGCAAGCCACCCTTTGTCCCCCATGGAGCGCACACTCACACCTTCTCCAGACAGAGACAACCCAACTGCCGTGATCACTGAATCCAGCTTGAAACCTCGGCTTTTGGACAAATGACCTGCGCGGGGGTCTCCAGAGGCTCCGTGCCCACCAGCTCCTGCTCTGGACGCCTACAAACTGAAAGAACCCCCTGCCTCCGGTCCTGACCCCATATTCAGTGACGGAGCAGGGTCATGACAAATGCAATGGATACTCCCACGTGGAGACAATGGACACGGGTGGCCGTCTCTGCTCTGTGCGATCGCCACACCCCAGGGGGCAGACCTACCAAGGCCCCTGCCCTGAGGAGGGGGGCAAGCTTTGGATTAGACTTCTCCTGAGAAAGTACGTTGTTGGTCGTTCTCGGTGGCCCTTGACAATGTCCTGCTGTCAGGTTCCTTGGCCACACATGAAACGGACATGTGGGAGTGTCCCCTTTGGAGGCTGTGGGATCTCAGCTGCCGTCCGCCCATGGAAGGCTGGGGACCCAGTGAACAGTCAACAGTCAAGTGTTTGAGTCCCGGCTTTGGGTTCCTCTCCAATACAGTTTCCTTAAGAATGTAGTAGATATTGATATATGTGTTTCCGGTGAGTTCCATGTTCCATCCCTCAGTGCAAAAGGTCTATCTGGGATGGGTACGGGTCTCCACTTTGCTTACTTATCATTTTGGCCCCATGTTTTGCTCACAGTATAACAGCAGCCACCTGGAGTCTATCTGGACCTTTCTCATCTGCTTTTTGCCCTGCAATTTTTCGAGGCTTTGTTGTTCAAATTCTCCCTAAATCCCTTATCAAGGTATTTTTACCTTTCCAATTTTGCCAAGCCCCAGATTTCTGAAATTTCTCTATTCTCTTTATTTCTGCCCACGAACAGCCATTTCTTTCCTGAGCTCATGGCTTTCTTGCAAAATCTCATTGAGTGTCGTCAACAGCCAAGACGCATTTCTACTCTCCTGTTCTCTCCCCTCTTGTTTTCCTGTTGCAAGTCCAGTAGGCTACAGGTTCATGCAGACTGACCTGGGTGAATATGTCACCATCCACAACCTGACCCCCCACACCCCAGATCCAGCGTTTCCTTGGCACCCGCCACCAGCCGCTAAGCTAATGCCATATCTTTTAGCCTTTTGATACCTCAACACCAGTGTAAGTCAGGACAGCATAAGGCTACTCAGAGGTCAAAATAAAGGATTCTCCATCCCTTGTGCAAAGATGATGCACACCGACCGTGCCGCAGGGAAACTCCACTCCACAGTGTGACTCAAGCACTTCCATCTTGTCTCCAGAGCTTTCCCTCAGAGCCTCCCAGATGGGAATGCCCTGGGAGGGAACAGAGAGATGAAGAAGCATTCTTAATGACCTCATCCCACTGTTATGTACTGTCTTCCCAAAGTCCTCCAGATGCAAACATACTGTAAAGACACTATGATCAAAACAATACATGGGGGCACCTGGGTGGCTCAGTTGGTTAAGTGTCTGCCTTTGGCTCAGGTCATGGTTTCAGGGTCCTGGGATCGAGCCCCGCATTGGGTTCTCTGCTCCGTGGGGAGCCTGCTTCCCCCTCTCCCTCTGCCTGCCTCTCTGCCTACTTGTGGTCTCTGTCTGTCAAATAAATTTTAAAAATCTTTTTAAAAAAATATGTGACTGGCTTGAGAGTAGACAAACAGCTTAGAATACAGAAATATAAGGGAGCATATTTGGTACTTGATATAACAAAAGTGGTGTTTCTCATACCTCAATATTATCAAAGCCATCTATGAAAAACCCACCGCAAATATCATTCTCAATGGAGAAAAACTGAAAGCTTTTCCGCTAAGGTCAGGAACACGGCAGGGATGTCCATTATCACCACTGCTATTCAACATAGTACTAGAAGTCCTAGCCTCAGCAATCAGACAACAAAAAGAAATTAAAGGCATCCAAATCGG
>PISX010011394.1:0-65535 GCA_004024625.1 Mellivora capensis
GAGAGAGAGAGAGAGAGAGAGAGAGAGGATGCCCTAGTCACAGCAGATAAAGATGGAAAGATTAAGGAAAGAAGCTTTGACACTTTTGCTCCAAATAAGGTTAGGTCACCAGTAAGTTCCTACCAGTCCTCAGGAATGGGGACCAGAACAAAGGGGTAGGATGCTCCTCTGCTTCTTCAAGGCTCTACTTTCTTCCCTGTGCATGGGGATAATGGGAGCATGTTCCTCTTGCCACGTGTGGGTTTGTTGGGTAGAGGCCGGGGAGGGCTGGATTGGGGAGCAAGAGTAATTTCAGAGGGGTCGGAGTGGGGTCGCCGAAAGCCTGGAAAGTCCGAGAGAGAACAGGAGTGACTGGAGAGTGGTCGTCCAGAGAGACGAGGGAAGAGAACAGAAGGTGAGCTTTGACCTCAAAGGGAACCAAAGCCTGAGGTGGTGCTGAGTTACCAACCCCACCAACATGGGTAGTGTATTTCAGTTTGGAATCATAGGTCCTGCTGTGGAATTGCTAGGTCCTTCCCCTGGCTTATCAGTTCCTGAACAACCCATGTATTAGGGATGTTCCCACTGCAAAGACCTAAGGCCTGACGAGACCGAGGGTCTGACCAAAGTTGGAATGGAGCACCCAGCAAGAACTACATGGACAGTCAGGCATCCTGGGCACAATGGAGTAACCGCCACTGAGTTCACTGTGAATGTGACAGAGCAGGAAATATTGGGTAAATCTGAGGTCTCCTTGCCTCCAGCTGACCAACTGAGACTTCTGGTGTGAGAAGTTTGCCACACGGGGACTTGCATACAGTGTTAAAGGCACTTGAAAAATATATATTTTTAAGATTTTAATTCATTTATTTAATTTATTTATTTATTTGAGAGAGAGAGAGAGAGAAAGAGAGAGAGAGAAGTAAGGGGAGCAGCAGAGGGAGAAGAAGAAGCAGACTCCCCACTGACCAGGGAGCCTGATGCAGGGCTCAATCCCAGGACCTTGAGATCATGACCTGAGCTAAAAGCAGATGCTTAACCAACTGAGTCACCCAGGTGCCCCAAAGGCACTTTGTTTTTTAAAGCTAAACATCAGTGTGAAATCACTGTGCTAGATCCCCAAGGAAAGTTTCTCCTTACTGTGCCTCCCACCTCCCCAAGAGTCAGGGAGCTCCCACTCAGTAGAAACCCACCTCATGAAAGCCCAAGGCGATGCATTTTAGAAGGATCACCAGAAACTGGCCTTGTCACCAGAGCTGCTCTCTGCTCTCAGCTGTTCTGCGGTCCCCAGTGAGTTGGGTTCTGGCTCCTCCTGTGTCACACTATTTTTAAAGTTGTTACTATTTTGGATTTGACTGTTGATATTTTCTTAGAAAGTTACCATTTTTTCTTGGCAGTATACATCATTTCTTTCCTTAAATGTCATTTCATTACAGCCAGGGTCTAGAATGTCTCCCAGTACAAGTTCTCCTCAAGAGTTACACAGGAAATCAGTGGGAAAACAGGATTGCTTCTCAACTGTTTTTTTTTTTCTCTCTCTCTTGTCAGGAAGATGGATCTTCCCGACAAGAGATCTGATCTATGTCCTGTAGCATATATTTAAATTCTGGATCTTTCCATCTGCTTTACCATTGCATGAAAACACATATGAGCTCACGGCAAGCTTTAGAGATAGGACAGGTATCATCGTTACCATTTTACAAAGGAGGGAATCGAACCTTTACATGCTGAGTGACTTTTTCAAAGTTATCAGCTAGTAAGCAGTGAGGTATTGAACCTCGGGTGCTCTTGGTGTGGTGGTGGCAGAGTTGGTGGTGGCGTGAATGTGTTTAACTGTACTGCATCCATTGTGGTGGATACGGGAAGTGGCTTAGCCAAGCAGTTGAAACTGGGGGCTTCTGGAAACTGCCTTGTTGTGACTTTGGCCACATAGCATGTCTGTCTGCTTCAGCTTCCTCATCAGTAAATAAGGATAATAACAGCACTTCTATGAATAAGGATAATATGAGGATAATAAGAGTACCCATCTCATACTCACATGTAAAATGCCTAAGATGGGGCACAACGCATATTAAGCACTTAATATTAACAATTAATAAATTGTTAATATTTTATTAATCAGATTTTCTCCCCTTTGAATTTATTTTAAAAATTTAACTTTGGGGGCGTCTGGGTGTCTCAAATAGTTAAGCATCTGAAGTCATGATCAAGTCACGATCATGATCATGATCATGAAGTCAAGCATCAGGTCATGATCTTGGGGTCCTGAGATTGAGTCCCACCATGAGCCCCATGTGGAGCCTCCTGTTGGGCTCTGTGCTCAGTAGGAGTCTGCTTGTCGCTTTCCTTCTTCCTCCTCCACACCCACTTGTGCTCTCTCTCTCCCAAATAAAGAAATAAAATTCTTAAAATTTTTAACTTTTATTTTATTTTATTTCATCTATTTATCTTTATTAAAAATTTGATTTGGACATTTTGAATTTTAATGGTCTTATGTGGGTCAAACATTCAAATGATCAAAATAAATATTCTTAACATTTCCCCTCTCACTCCTGTTTCTTATCTTTCCCAGTGTCAACTCCTGTCCTCAGAACAGCACCATTGTTACTAATTTCCTTTTGTGGATTTTCCCAGGGATCTTCTCTGCATATCCAGTCAAATAGGAACATTTCGTATTCATGAAATATGACCCACAAACTTTTACATGAATCATAACTTACTCTGCATGTTGCTTTGTGTCTTTATTTTCTTTCTTAATACTAGCCTTGGTATTATTCCTATCCCAAGTACTTAGAGCTTTCTTACATGTTTCTTTTCTTTTCTCTGTATTGAATTTTATACCTGCATTCTATTCCATTCTGTGAATGCTTCCCCCTGATGGACAGGTAGGCTATTTCCCACCTTTTGCTATTACTACAAACAGTGATGGAATGAATGACTTTGCACCTACAAAATTCTGCATGAGTGTATCTGTAACATGAATTGGACAAGCCTCGGCATCCAAAGTGTATGTTTACTTCCAATTTGATAAGTACCATTAGCGAAATTGCCTTCTATAAGATGATACTAATTCCAAGTCCTGCCAGCAACGGAGGAGCGTGTGAATGAGTGCTTCCCCAAACTTTCACCAACACAGGAACAATTACATCCCAACTTTAAATCGACGTGGGGAAATTGATATATTTTTAATGATGTGTTTTCGTGGTTTCCTGAAAACATAGTTTGCATATTCACTTGTTTTAGTCTTCGGTCATTAGAGGTTTTTTTTAAAAGGGCTTTATAGGGTGCCTGGGTGGCTCAGTAGGTACTACTACTACCACTTAATTAAGAATTAAGTGGTCTCTTATTGTGGATTTAATTCATATTTCCTTAATAAATAATAGTGATGTGAATCTTTCATGTACTTTCCCATTAGTATATCTCCTTTGGTGAAGTGTCTGTTCAAATATTTTGCCATCTACCTTCAGCTCAGGTCATGATCTCAGGGTCCTGGGATCGAGTCCAGCATCGGGCTCTCTGCTCAGCAGGGAGCCTGCTTCCCCCTTCTCTCTCTCTGCCTGCCTCTCTGTCTACTGTGATCTCTGTCCTTGTCCATTTCTTATGATGCTTGTTTCTATAAATCACATTTTGTTTCTGGTATAAATGAGATGTTCTATTTTCTTCTCTAAAATTTGTTGGTGCTTGCCTGTGTGTAAGTCATTGATTTCTGCATATTAAATTTGTCCTCCATAACCTCACTGAATTCTCTCATTTATACAATGCATTTTCAGTCAATTCCCTTGGATTTTCTAGATACACAATGACAGCTGCAAATACTGATAATTTTCCTTTATCTTTCCTTTTTTTTTTTTTTTTTAAACCTGTCTCTTGTCTGCTTCTATTGGGTAGTAATTTATTACAATGTTAAACAATAGTGGTGAAGTGGATTCTCTTTTATCCCTGGCATCAGGAGAAATACGTGTGGTGTTTTCCCATTAAGTATGCTATTGACTATTGGGCTTGTTTTATAAATCTATATTGGCTAGCTTTCTCCATAGAAACAGAACCAATAGGATGGTTCTGTTTCTAAAAGATGATTTATTGTGAAGAATTGGCTTATGCAATTATGAAATCTGCAAGCTGGAGACCAAGGAAAACCAGTGGTGAAATTCATTCCACATCTGAATGCTTGAGAACTGGGGAGCCAAGGATGTAAATCCCAGCCCACATACATGCATTTTTTCCTGACATATGTAAACACGTATGTGCATAGTATGTCTTTTTCTATTCTTATCTTGAGTACATTTTATCAATTCAATTATTTCAGTAATGTCAAATATCTTTTCAACATCTGAGATGATTATTTGATTTTTCTCTTTCAATATATGATTAAGATAAATTTTCTTAATATATTTCTCAATATTAAACTATCCCAGAATAGTTTCACTTCCTGGAGTATATCCCACTTGCTTATGGTGTATGTATGTACACTTATCCCACTTGCTTATGGTATATGTATGATTCTTAATGTCCCACTAGTTTGTTCTTGTTCTTGTTAATATTTTTATTTGGGATTTTGGGATCTAAATGAATAAGTAAATTAATAAATGTTATCTTTTCTGGTGTACTGTTGGTTTTTGTTGTGTCACTTTTTATAATGACTTTAGAAATTTTCAAATTTGAATTTATCTATGTGGAAGTGAGCATAAGAGTCTTTTGTGATTAGTTTCCTTCAGTTCTTGTAATTTATTCCCACAAACTAGCTTTTTATTGTTTTTATAAGCTCTCTAATCTTTCTTGATTAGGCAATCTAGTAATCTATTTAGTTTTTCCTTTTGCTTTTTGGTTTATTGTTTGTTTGTTCTTTTTCTAAGATCCAGCTTTTGAATCTGTTTATTGGTCCTACTATTTTTCTGTTTTTTTATTTGCTTTTTTTTTCCCTAACTCATTAATTTCTGTTTTTATATTTACAAATTCTTCCCTATTATTTCCTTTGGAGTATTTTGTTTATTCTTTTTCTAACTTCTTGAGTTGTATCCTTAACTCATTTATTTTCATTTTTTCCTACTTTCTGACGTATGTATTGAGCATTATCAATTTATAAGAATTAAAGGGTACAAATGTACACACTTTGAACATGTAACATGTCATATAGACCAACAAGTGTCAGTTCCCTACTGTCTCTCTTTGGTGCCTTCCATAGTATTAGGCACGTACTATGTCCTCAATAATTCTTTGATTCAACAAATGCAAAATAAACAGATCCATGGCAGAAGAAAGTGCCCCCTTTGCTTGCCCTTCTACCCTGCAATAAAAGTTTTGTTGCCTCATAGTTGTTACTAAGCCCATGGGCTTTTGCTTTGGGAGAAACACTGGAGTGCTTTAGCCAAGACGATTCCCTCGCCAGCCAGGAATCCTGAAGATTGGCTGCCTGATTTCTCAACAGAAAATATTTTGATAAACTGTTTGAATTGGCAGACTTCTTGACCGAGGGCCCAGGGTTTAGGTCCATCTGTAGATCCGTGCAATAATAATGGCAGCTCGTATTATACAGGACGTACTTTGGAAGAGTCTGGTGTGTTCCTTAAACAGTCTGTGTCTTTCATCCTCTTACCATTCCAGAGAAGCAGAAGGAGGAACACCAGAGATATAAGGAGAAACTAGGATCCCAAGTTTCTTGCTAGGAATTTTTATCTCCTGGGTGCCTGGGTGGCTCAGTGGGTTAAGCCTCTGCCTTCAGCTCAGGTCATGATCTTAGGGTCCTGGGATCGAGCTCTGCATTGGGCTCTCTGCTCAGCAGGGAGCCTGCTTCTCCCTCTCTCTGCCTGCCTCTCTACCTACTTGCGATCTCTCTCTCTGTGTCAAATAAATTAAAAAAAAAAAGAATTTTTATCTCCTGTCAGTGATGGTCTATAACCTTTTTATGCTAAATACTGTCATTTAAAATAATATATATTATTATGTATTATATGTATGAAATTAGCTTTGAGGCATAATCTATACACAATTTATCAATTTTGAGTGCACGATTCAGTGAGATTTTAGCAAATGTATACAATTATGAAAGCTCCATAAACATCCATCCCAGAGAGAACAGACATGCCCCTTCCGTCAATACAATTACTTAAATTCCTGGCAACCACAGAAATACTGCTTTCTTATCCCTACACTTTTGCTTTTTTCAGAAATACAGTATGTCATCTTTGTGACTGCCTTCTTTCACTTAGCATCAGTTCCTTTAAAACCCATCCATGTTGTATCCATCAGTATTTTGTTACATTCTTGTGCTAAGATGTATTCCGTTGTGTGGATATACCAGTTTGTATAAACATTTGTCAGTTGATGGATATTTGGACTATTCACAGTTCTGGGTATTTTGAATAATGCTACTATGACCATTCACATAAGAATCTTTTTGTAACCATACGTTTTCATGACTTTCAGGTAAATATCTAGAAGTAGAATTGTGGTTATATGATATGTGTGTATTTAACTTTATAAGAAACAAATTATTTCCCCAAACGGCTGTGCCATTTGCATTCCCACAGCAAAGCAAGTTCCAGTTCTTCCATATCCTCACTGACACTTAATTTTAGCTATTTTATTGTTTATTTTTATTTTTTAAAAGATTTTTATATTTTTATTTGAGATAGAATGAGAGAGAGAGAGCATAAACACACGGGGAAGAACAGGCAGAGGGAGAAGCAGACCCCTTGCCGAGCAGGGAGCCTGATGCGGGGCTGGATCCCAGGACTCCGGGATCATGACCTGAGCCAAAGGCAGCTGTTCAACTGACTGAGCCACTCAGGTGCCCCAATTTTAGCTATTTTAATGAGAATTAAGAATTAAGTGGTCTCTTATTGTGAATTTAATTCATATTTCCTTAATAAATAATAGTGATGTGAATCTTTCATGTACTTTCCCATTAGTATATCTCCTTTGGTGAAGTGTCTGTTCAAATATTTTGCCAACTTTTTAATTGGGTTGTCATTTTATTATTGAATTGTAAAAGTTCTTTATACATTCCGGATACCAGATTTAAATTAGATGCATGTTTTGAAAATTTTTTTCTCAGCCTGTTGGTTGCCTTTTCATTTTATTAACAGTGTTTTTCAAAAGCAAAAGTGTCTGATTTTGACTAAGTTCAATTTATGAAGGTCTTATAGTGTATATTTTACATACCCTAGTTAATAAATCTTTCACTAATCCAATTACACAAAAATTTTCTCTTCTACTTCCTCTAGAATTTTTATGGATTCAACATTATATTTAGGCCTGTGATCTATTTTGAGTCAATTTTTGTATATAATTGAGGTAAAGGTCAAGGTTTACTATTTTATATGGATGTTCAAGTGTTCTAGCATCATTTGTTATAAGAGTTGTTAACTTGTATCTTTGTTGAAGATCGATGATCATATATATTGGATTCTTTGTGATTATCTGTATAGATATTGGGTTGTCTGCAGTACAAGTGTATTTTTTTCTTCTTTATTTCACTGTACATTTTTATTTATTTTTCTCCCCTTATTAAACTGGCTAGGACCTCCAGTACAATACTGAATAGAAGTGATGAGAGCAAACATTTTGGCTTATTCTCAAGTTCAAGGGGAAACATTCAGTTCTTCTTCACAAAAAGGGATTTGTTTTCATGGAAGATCTGAAGTATCTTTAAGGCACGATGTTTATGAGGAAACCCAAGCAAGCCTATGTAGAGAATGGATATAGGACCTATATCTTTTTGCCACCCATAAGAAGAAATTCTCTGACACTCATGTTCCTCTTGCCACCAACTTATGACAAATTTGCCTCCACTCCTTCCCTAAGCTGAGACCAGGAGAAGCTAGTTTAGTATCCCAAGGTCACCTGGTAATCCAGTGGTGGAATAAAAAACAGATTCCAGATAAAAAATTTCAGGCTCTTGAACTATGAAGCTGGGTTAGATCATCATGACAGTCTATGAACCTGTGTAGGAGATCTCATTTCTAGGTAAATCCAACTCTGTTCCCTATGAGAACTTTGGGTACCCTTATCCTTCTTTATCTCTGTCCTTTCTCCATGGTCCTGTAGGGAACCAGGACAAGCTATCCCAGAATGTGCCACAATGGCATATTGACTATTTTGAACTGAAGCTACTTGGGAAATGGCTGATGCTAAGACACCCAGACTCTTCTTTGCCCCTGAAGCAGGAAAAAAATCTCCCACATGAAAGATACCCTCCCTGTACTAAGAAGTAAGAAGATATCCTTATTGGCAGAGATGGGAACTTTAAAGCTGAGAAAGCTGTAGAGACAAACCTTGATACTTTTTACTAATCTACTACTTCAGCCCAAATTCTGTTTAGAATTCCTTACAAATTAAAGCTCTCAAACACTGTCAATTCCTCATAAAAATATCATCTCTCTCTCTCTCTCTTTCTCCTTTTCTCTAAAATGTATGAAAACTGTCTGCTTTGATCATTTCTTTGGGTCTCAATTTCACTGTATGGCCTCTGTGCACATGTAATAAAACTTAGTTTTTCTTGTTAATCTGACTCATCATGTCAATTTAATTCTTAAACCAGCTGGAAGAAACTTGAAGGGTAAAATAAATGTTTTCCTCCCCTACAGTCTTTATTTTGATATAGTTACTTCTCCCTCCCAGTGTGATAAGAGACAGCATCAAGACTAAAAGTACCTTTTCCTAACCATGTCCCTTCCTCAGATTTCCATTTAGAAAACTCAGAAATAGATCCTAAGGCTGAAATCTTTGTCACAGAGGTGGTTTTTTTTTTTTTTTTCCCCTCATTTGATACCTGTCAACCAAAGCTTCCTCACTGCTGATATGAATACTGTCCCAAATGGCTAACTTCTGAAGCCATTCAGATAAGAAGGAAGTGATTCCACAGAGGTTACTAACATGGAGATCTTCATACTAAAGCAGAAAAATCTCACGCAATTGAAAATGTGTAGCCCATTTTCAGAGGCTTGGATGCTGTTTGGAATAATCTCTAAGGTTAACTAGGCTATTGGACTTTCAGAAAAAATACCTTCTTGCTTGTTAGGAAAGAGATCTTGTTGGATATTAGCAATCATTTTGTACTTTGTTGCTAGAAGCTTTACTAGTCAAGCAGAAGGATAGATAATTAGGAAGACTGCAGTCATGAGCTGGTTTAGTGGAACAGAAGCTGCTAAATAATGGATTTTTTTAAATCAGCCATACTGAAGGTGATGTCTTGGTGTTCAGCTTCTCCTTATCCAAGATTTGGGTATATTACCATACTCCCAGTCTTGCACCATCCTTGCCAGATTCCAGTTCAATGTATAATGGTGGTATAGCAGCTTAAGGTGAGAGTAGATCTGTTTCGTGGGCCTCATATGCTTGAAGACCTATGACATCAAACTTTTTCTCTGCTGACAAGGCAGAGAGGGATAAGAGAAAACTGACAAAAATATCACAATTCTGTTTCAATTAGAAAGTCAGTCTGGTCAACAAGAAAGACGTCTACAGATTTTAATTGGTCTTAGGGGACGAGATCAGAATGTTCTAAGATGTCCTTGCTCACCCTGATATTACATTATCTGGGCCACAGGGCAGCTGCAATCTTTCCCCCAGGGCTTAGGATGTCTGCCTGAAGATAAAATTCAAACTTAGTACTAACCTTTTTTACCACTATGTTGCTTCAAAACAGATATTCTTCAGTGGAATTAGTGTTAGACATGTAAAATCTGTCCCATTTCTAAATAGGCCAATCTTATTCCTAGAATACTAACCGCAGAGGACACAAATATTGGGGGAGGGGAAATTCCATCCAGGAGGAGTGATCAGAAATAGCTTGGTTGAAATTTGAGGTCTGTGTTCTCATGCTAATTTCACTCATAATTCTAGAAGCCAATCCCTTCTCTTCTCTGTGCCTTGGATTCTCCATCAATATAATGGGGATGTTCATGTTCTCCTAGAAAATGATTTGCATTTGCAATCATCAAATCCATGACACAAATCCTGATTTGTTCTAGGCTATGAAAATGTTTCACTATCTGATGACAGCATCTATTCCAAGAGCTTCTCTCCTACCTACAATTTCACCTTGTGAAACTCATATGCTGTATTAGTCAGGATAAGCTAAGTTTTGCTGTGGCAACAAACCTTCAGATCTCAAAAGTTTGTTGCTCACTTTCACTGCAGTCCGATACAGGCCAGTCTGCTTTGCTTGGTGGCTACTTTTTAACAGTAGTCAGATTTGAGTTGGTTCCACCTTCCAGCTTTGTTGTCTCTGAGTTCTTCACTTCCAGCCATAGTGGCAGGAGAGAGAGCATGCATGGAGCTCATGTCCCCTTTTTACTGTCCCAGACAGCAAATGTGTCAGGGTCTGTGATCAAAGGAGAGAGACTGATACGAAGTGAAGGTCAAGCAAAGTTTTATTTTTGTGCCAGCACTGAGAATCAAACCAACTGGTCGGGGCCACCTCTTACAGAGAAGGTGACCCCTCCCAGCCTCACAGACTAACTTTTATACAGCAAAGGCCATGTGGTTGAGCCTGGCCACACACAGGTGACCTATGAGATTGTAAAACACAGAGAAAGCTGCACAGTCATGCTAGGTCACACACGGGTGGCAAATTGAATTACAATTCACCCTCTAGTAGCTATTTGAACTAGCCTATCACCTTGGTCAGAATTGGCATCCAGAAGTCACCCAAAAGGCAGGGCCCACATTCTTTGGTAGTTAGTGGTAGTTAGTGGAGATTGTGATTGGATGTCTCCACCTGGCTTGACTCATCGTTGCATTCGGGCTCTGTTATCAGGAACTGGTTGACCATATTTTACTGGTTTCCCAGACTTGCTTTTAAGTAAGTTCCCCTGGGGGAAGGGGAGGCAGGGTCAGTTTGAGTTTTACTGCATAACCAACAAAATCACTGTTTAACCGAGATGGAATCACTCTGGCTAAATAGGCCCTTACAAATGTCACACATTACTTCACTCACACACGCTGTCATGAACCAGAATCAGGCACATGAACCTGTCGAGCACTAGTGTTTATGTCATGTGTTACTATTTGTTTTGTTACGTCCAACCCAGGCAAGGTTTCAAAAATGAAGAAAAGTCTATTCAAAAAACTTGCCAAGTACTACCACCTAAGTAAGACCTAGGTCCAGCTGAGGAATTCTTAACTGGGGGATGGGAGTGGGGAAAGAGGCACATGAGGAAATGATTGGGCTATACGTAATTATCTAGAGGTTTAAACGAAGTTTGTGGAAGTCAGAGGCAGGAGTGATGCGTCCTACGATAATCAGTCAGGTAAGGCTCTACAAAGGAACAGACTTGAAAGATGTTCCTCAGGTTTTCGAAGAATTAGGAGTTCACCAGCTGGTGGTGTTGGGATGGATGGATCCCCTAGTAGAGAAAAAGAAGCTTAGGGTCAGACTTCCTTTCTTTTTGAGCCCAAGTCAACAGGAGATACTCCTTCAGTTCACCAGGTTAAGCCTCTTTAAAAACAGTGAGTTTCTATAAACATTCAGGTTTATAAAACAAAAACAAAAACAAAAACAAAAACAAACAGTGAGTTTGTAAACACAAAGGCCTCCGGTTCACAGCACCCCCAAATAATTGGTAAAAATGAGAAGAGAGAAAATAGAATAAAGACTTTGAAGACAGAGCAGAGGAAAGACCCTCACAAATTACTCCCTGCTAAGGTGGCTCAATAAAATTTTGGTTGGCACCAGTGGCCTGTCTGCTGTGGTATTCAATTATTGGGCAGAAAAGCTCAGAGTAATGATCTCTGCCTTTGCCTGAGGGTCCCTCCCACTCATTATTTACCTCCCCCATCAGCCTGGAAGACTGACATTTAGGCTTAAGAAATTAGAATCCAAACCCAAAAACATTACATCCAGAAAATGACAGGATATAGAATAGAACCCTCTGGAGGATACTGTCCCATTGGGGGGCTGTGACAGCTCCTTTTGATGTGGGGCCTTTCAGAAAAGGTTACTAGTCATAGTACCTGGCATTTGCATAGCATTTAATTACTTGCAAAGCACTTTTAAATATCTATTTGGTGAGCCTCTAAAGAAATAAAGACCAGTGAGTGTTGAGAAGGGTGTGGTCAGCTGGTCACTTCTTTGCATTATTGGGAGAAAATGTAAATTACTGCAGCCTTTTTGGAGGGCAACTTGGGAAACCTAAGCAATCACACCTCCAACTACATTTGTGCAAGGCCTAAAGAGAAATATACAAGTGAGTTCATTGCAGTAGAATGTGAACTAGAAAAAAGGTGAGGGCAAACCTTACTATCAATTGGGGAATATCCAAAAAATTCATTACATACTGGAACTAGGAAATATTATGTATCTATTAGAAAATGAGAGAAATTTGAGGTCTTGTTATGGAAGAGTATCCACGATTAATTACTTAGTAGAAGTCCCAAGGGTGTGTAGTGTGTGTGTGTGTGTGTGTGTGTGTGTGTATTTATGTAAGAACAGGTATTACATCTACCTGTAAGATGGTTACCTCTTGGGAGTGGGCTTGAGGTTGAGAGGGACATTAAATATGTACTTTGCATAATTCCTTATGCAAATAAAAAACTGATCTCTTGCCCTGCTTTATAAATGTGTGTATCACCCCCAACAGGACAGGCAGGAGGAAAGCAAACAACAAGCACTAGGAGGCTCTCCCTGTTCCCATGGAGTCCCCCAGATAAATGAAATCTTAGGCCAGTTGCTGTAAGTTCCAGGTTCCTTACCAAACAGCATTATCTTTGTAGCTGTTGTGCAGGGGTATAGGGGTGCAAGAACACCTGACTCCAGGATCCCAAACAGACCAGGTCTGGCCCCTTATCGCTGACAAAACCCAAAGGCAGAGAAACAACTGGTGGTGAAACAAGAAAGGGATTTATTTCAGTGAGACCAACACTAGGAAAACAGTGGAGTAACATTGCAAACTGTCTCTAAAATGCAGAAAAGATTTCCAGGCATATTAGGAAAACATGGGCAAAAGTAAATGTCTCCCTACAGGGAGGCAGGGAAGTTTCAATCAGTCATTGCCTGGGAGTCAATCACAGGCTGGTGGGGTCTTGCTGACTCAGGGAGCACCTGGCTGCTTGAGGGCAGAGTTTTGGTTCCCATCTGGGGATGCTTTGCTCACAGGGTCTTCTGCTTGAGCCAGGAGACAAGCTGGAAACAAGAACCCAACTAAAATGTTTGAGGTCAATATGGAGGCAGCCAAAGTTTCCTTCCACCTTGACCTTTCCAATGGCTGATATCTGTGTGTGACTTTGCACACACGCTAGACATTTATGAAAACAGCGCTTTCCCCAGGGTGAGTGGACAACCTGTTGTCTGTGTCTCTTCTTTACATACCTGGGGTATATATTCTTCAACCCGGTGAGCTATCCGAGAACTGTAGTTCTCAATCATCGTTGCACATCAGAATCATGTGGGGAGTTTTAAAAATGATTCATGTGTAGGTCCCATCCCCAGAGATCTTGATTTAATTAGTCTGGGGTGTCCGGGCACCAAGATTTTAAAAATTTCCCAAGAAATCCCAATATACAACCAAGGTTGAGGACCACTGTTCCCAAATTTAGAATCATTTGTGCAAATAAATGACTTATCATTTTCTAAATGCTTTTGTCTTTACATCTTCTTTTCAGCACTTCCCCCCCAAACTATTTACATGTTGCTAATTGATTTTGGAAAGTTCTAGAATTTCTCTATAGTATGTGCAATGGATGCAAATGAATACATCCTCTCCACTTATCAGTGAGGAGATTGAGGCATGGAAGGGATGGTGGAATTCACCACATTCCACATTGATCAAAGAATGGGATTCATATCTATGTCATCAGTGTTGCCCTGGGCCATCCACAGAACCCCCTCTCCAGCACTACTGGACTAAGAATTGACCATAAATGAGACTCCTTGTCGACCAGCTCAAGGAAGTTGGGAAAAGAGAAAAATCTAGAGGAGGTCCTTCTGGTTAAAAGTGACAAAATTCAGGCTTCACGCCCTGCTCTTCCATTGTCAGCCCTGTGACAATCTTCTGACATCTCTGGTCTCCAGCTTTCTGACCTTCCTTATCCTTCACCCATCCCTGCCCAGACTCCCCATGTGCTGCTCTGTATGGGGCATCCATAGGCCACAGGTAGTTACTGAGCCCTTGAAATGTGCTGAATATGACTAAGGTAATGAATTTTTAGTTCGTTTTAAAGATTGTATTTATTTATTTATTTGAGGTAAAAAGAGTGGGCACTGGAGAGAGAGAGCACAAGCAGGGGAGAGGGGCAGAGGGAGAGGGAGAAGCAGGATCCCCACTGAGCAGAGAACCCAGTGTGGGGCTCGATCCCAGGACCCTGGGATCATGACCTGAGCATGAAGGCAGAAGCTTAACTGATGGAGCCACCCAGGCGCCCCTTTAGTTTGTTTTAAATTTAAATGACTTTAGATGAAAACGTATCTAGCCACATATGGCTAGCGGTGGGATAGTGGACAGTGCTATTCAGAGTGGTTTTAGAGGACACCCCACCTACACTGAGAATGATTGCCGAACAGGAAAGTTGTATTTGATGACACCAGGCTTGTACATGGGGTGAAGGTAGATTTTTAAAAACTGGCTTGAGAACCGTTATGTACAGCGTAAAGTCAAAACGGTTCAGCTAGGCATTTGCAATCCAGCTGCTGTGTCTGCCCTTACTTTCCAGCCACACCAATATTCATTAGGCTCCAAAAGACCCTCATTTTTTCTCACGCCATTCCCTCTGCATCTGCTGCTGGCTGCCATTCTCTACCTGGATTCTGCCCTGTCTTCAAGACAGCTGGATGCACCTGCACTGGGAAGCCTTTGGACCTTGTCCAGATCCCTGGTGTAGTGACCCCCTCCCTCCTAGTTCTCCCAGCACTCAGCTGGCTCTCATCTCTTTACATTCTGGTTAGTGGTTCAGGTCTCAGGAGGAGACTCTTGGAGACAGCACAGGGCAGTATGCTCTGTCCTCTGATGAAGAGAGCTTGGGGTTACTCTGGAAACCCAGAGAAGGGGCCACCAGAGCCAGGCTGAAGGGGCGGGGGCCTTCGAGAAGCAGATGTGAAGACAGGACAATGGGAGCAACAACATTTTTGAGGGGAAACGCCTGTGGGATAAAATAGGGCTGGAGCTGGAGAGGCTGAACAGACCGTCAGATCATACTGTGAACACACCGAAGCTTCCAGAGCAGTGTCTAGGCCCTGAGCCAAGTGTGCTCCCACGACTGAAGATCTTTGAGGTGCCTGTACACCAGCCACAGAGGGCGATGCACGAGTAAAAACACCTGTGAAATCACTTCTTATGTGATTAAGTGCTACACAAATGAGAGTCGTTTTTATGGTAAACCTCTAGGAACAGCTTTAGTGGTGACTACAGGAGAGCACCATCGAGCTAACCAGGAGGCCCGCAGGTGGAAAGTGACCAGTTGAACTACAGAAGTTGTTTTGAAATTGAGTAAGAGATGGTACGCAAAATGAAGGCTTTAGTCTTGCTATCCCAGCCTCTTTCTAAATGAGCTTAGATTTTGGATTTGGCAACTGGAGTGGCTGCGAAATGCCTTCTCCCTGGGGTATTTAAGATTGAGAACAACCAAGCAACAAGTGTTGAGCAAGTGTCTGCCCTGTGCTTATCCCCGTGCTGAATGCCACAGGGGATTTGAACCATAAGAGGAGGCCGGTTCTTTGGAGGAACTCGTGGGTGAGAGAAGACCTAAACTCATAAATGACAGAAACAGAAGGGACCACACAGGTATTTGTCTGTAATCCAGACAGACACAGTACAGCCTGCTCAGAGGAAGGAAGCAACATCTTGTCACGGGCTGGGAAACCAGGCAGAACCCACCCCATGACTGTGCTCTATCAACTCCTCTAATCAAGGTTAAGTAACTGACATGACAGAAACAAGATAAAGATGGGAGTGAAATCAGCCACATGGAATGAATGGAAATCTGAAATGAAAGTTTATCATTAGGTGACTGAGTAGGATGTTCCTTGGGGTTCTGGACACCACGTCCCACGCTTCTGGAATAAACTCATGTTTCCCTCTGAGTTTCTGAGCCACTGACCTGAACTTTACTCACCCCATCCTTCATGCTTTCCAGGTGAGGGGCAGTTCCGGTGCTCTCCTAGCCATAGATAGGTCTAATTGGCATTCCCACCCCCAGCCCTGGCCTCAGATTCCCTTTTCAGGGAGCGGGAGGCTTGGGCTGAGTCATCCCAGTGATAAACGCTGTAGTCACTCTAGGGAGGTGTCCCCAGATGCCCCTGCTGGAGGGCAACCAAGTGAGTAACCCTGCCAGTGTCACATGGTCCTGGAATGGAGCTGGCTTGTGCCCGGGCCAGGTCCATGCGATGAACGAGGTTGCTCACAACACACACAGACCCTAATGGGTTCCACTGAAGGGACTGGAGGTCCATCTGGGGGTCTTGTAGACTTACCTGAGCCTGCAGAAGGAAGGCTTATGAACCAATGCACAGGCAACTAATTCCCCCATGACAGAGTTCTAGAGAAGAATGTTCCTGGGGCAATGATGCCTGCAAATCCCTGGGTGGAGATGTGAGGGAATCACCTGTCCTCTACCATGCATTTCCTTGCTCTCCTCATCACAGCTTCTGTGGCTGACACAGAAATGCCAGCAGCTTGCTCACCTGGGCAGAGAGGGAGAGAAGTGGCAATCTCCCAGATAAGGGATGGTGTGAAAGCTAAGAGCCACTGTCAGACTGTGAATCAGGAACTCAGGTGACCAGAGTGCTTCCTCTGGAAGTTGATCATCGTGGCCAGAATTGTGAGAGACAGCACAGCAGCTCAAGCAGTGGGCTTCGTGCAGCCTTACCCAAGGGAATTTCTTCCCAGGTCCCATGTATTACTCATGGTAAGGTTTGGATATTTTCTCTGGGTTTTAGTATGTATGTCCTTTCAGTTGATCGTCCATGTCCTTTTTGAATTCTCATATTTTCTCTCTTCCTCCCTCCTGCCCCATTGCCTCCTACTTCCTTCTGTCTCTCCCTCTCCCTCTCCCCACTCCAAACCCAGATTGACATCTGTGCCCTGCAGTCATTCCATTTCATGAGGGCTTGTTCTTCCTCTCTCTGCACCCCCTTCAGTGTCTGTCCAGGAGTTCATGCTCAAAGTCGGGGTACCAGAAGTGGCAGCCCATCAGGGGGTAGCAGAAGATGCTTAGATTTCCCTGCCCCAAGGGCTTGTCCGACAGCAGCACGCAGCTCATCATTTCCAACAGGAAACCATTCCACCTTCTGGGGTTAGCTATAAAGGTCAATGTTATTCCTCTCAGAACACCATCAGTGGCTTCTATATCTGAAAATGATGGTAAATTAGAATAATTTCTGTGTGTGTGTGTGTGCACACATGCGCGTGCGTGTGTGTGTGTGTGTGTGTGTGTGAGAATGTCGACTTTCTAAATTCTTTCCTTCCTTCCTTCATTCAGCAGTATTTTTTTCAACATCATTTTATTAACAAAACATTCCTTTATATTCAGAATAATAGCCCAGGGACACAGAAGCACGTGGAGAACATTCTGCTGATCTTGTAGATGGGCAAACTGAGCTCTAGACAGTGAATTGTGGGTCACTCAGACTCCTGGTGGGAAAATAGGGTCTAGAGATTAGATCTTCTGATCCTCCACCATAAGGGCCCCTTTTTCTAGAATAGGTAAAATATACAAAAGTTTGTATATGTAAGGATCAGATTGGTTCAAATAAACAGTTCTGGCTTTGGAGCTAAGAAACATGAGTTCTAGATCCAGTTTAGTCCTAGTTAGCTTTGGGGCCCAACAGATCACATCATTTCTCTGAGCCTCTGCTTCAGCAAAAATGAAGTGATGAGTGTAAATGACTTCCAAAGTGGCTCCAAACCCCATCATTCCAAAAGTTTACCTCCCTAGAACTAAGTAAATGATCCTGAATGAAGAAGACTCTGGGTCTTTCCAACTGGCTTAGCTACGGTGTGGCTTGCTGCACTCAGCCTGTTCAGCCCACGGGTGAGGTGCCCTGGTAAAGCAGCAGGAGTATTTTCCAGGTGATCTGTCTGTGTAGGTACACCAGAAAGCAACCTAGAGTGTCCTTATTGAGTGTGTCCAGGTGTCCCCAAAACCTTGTCACTGGCCTATACGGAGATCTTCTAGAGTGAAGATATCTTTGGGCATGATTTTTTTTTTAAACTACCTGGGATGTTCAATTACCAGTGTTTCACTATGCGATGTTCACCCATCTGGGCAGGTCACAAATTAGCACTTATGAAAACATTGGCAGAGATGAATTGATCAAATTAGCCCTATGCCTCCTACTTAAGTGAATAATTACCCAGAGAATCTGGGACTCAAATGGTGAGGTAAAAAGAAGGAAGGCTAGAGGCTGTGTCTAGGGAGATTCAGATAAGATACCATTGGTAGTGGGGGGTAACAAAAGAGAGTGGAGGCTAGTAGGGAATACATAAGTGAAGCATTGTTGATAATAAACTTGGGTCAATGTGCCAGGATGGCTGCAGGAGTTCAGCTTCTTTCAAAGAGAAAGAGGACTAGTGCTAGCAGTGGCTAAAGTCTTAGGACTGGAGAAGATGCCTGGAGATTGCTTAGCCCAGTGACCTGGTTCCAGACAAGAAATTACTTGTGTCATCTAGAAGAGAAAATTCTATTTTCTAACATTGAGTTAGTGTTCATTATGTGTCAGATAGTATTTCTAAACTTCACAACAACCATGAAAAAGAAATATGATGATCTTCATTCTATGTGAGAACCAGAGGCTCAGGGTAGTACTTTGCCAAAAGCCACCTAGAAGGGCTCGGTTTCTTTAACCGGATGGTAGATGTCTTCTCCATTCTACTGAAAGCCCTATAAGTGTCAATCTTACAGACCTCCAAGGAGGGTTGCTTAGTAATATTTTCCATTAGTAATACTAGTAATATTAGTAATATTTTCCATTAGTAATATTTCCCTCTATCCAGTACAAGTCTTCTTTTCATTACATCCTCTTTGAAGATAAAGCCCAATTGATTAACATTCTTTCTGTGCTTCCCCTTCATAAAGATATCCTTCTGGGTCCTGATTTTGAGGAAATAAACTTTTGCCTTTAATTCATGGTCATTGTTTTTGGTGCTGTGATTTGAACTGTGGGTTCTTGGGTGGGTTTGGACAGTGATAGTAAGTGGTCTCTCGTGGTCCATGTCCAAGCTACCCATTGAGTTTCACTACAGTAGTCTGTCCACAATTTCCCCCAAGCCCTCCTGTCCCCTCTACTGCTTTTAATGTGTATGTACCTTTGTCATGACACTTGCATTAGCCCTTTACTTTGTTCTGGAGTAGTTTGTTCACTAGGTTAATTTCCTCTATTAAGTGAAGACTGAGTATCCCCAATGGAGCAAGTTAACTTTCAGTAAGATTCATTTCTGTATTGTCTTTTCTGATGTAAGTTGTTCCTCTTTACATCCCAAGAAGGTAGCCAAACCTTTCTATTACCTTCACTGAAATATTTATTAGTGGCTTTTGTGTTAGAGGACCCAAAGCAGATGTTACCAGACCTCCAGAGACAATCTCTAAGGAGGTTTTTTATGATTAGAAGCTTCATCTCTTTAAGTTAGAGGTAAGTTTTCCAGGGTGGGGGAGATCCAAGGGTTGGGATGAATAGAATCTGCTAGACTGGGGTTGGGGAAGGAGTTTTCTTGAGAGGAGACAGGATTCTGCAAGTTCTATAAGCAGTGAGGCATACCTCACTATGAGAGACTCTAAGGAGAAGGCAGGCTCTCAAGGGGAGTGGTGTTTCTTGGTTACTTACACATGCTGGACAGTATTTGAGAAGAGGTTTGGCAGAGGACAGTAGAGCTGTCTACATTCATAGACAATGAGCAGGCTATCAAAAAGTAGTGTTGACTAAAAGTCAGAACTCTGGACTGGTTTAGACCCCAAGACAAAAAGCAGCCTGTCATGATAAAGACTAGAATTTACATTTACCTTGATGAGTGAAGGTTTCAAGCAGATTGAATTTGATTTAAAACAGTAAAAGAGCTCTACATTTCTCCTAGTTGGAAATAATAAAGTAAAAAACAATACCTAATACCCTCATCTTTCCTCACTCTACCTTAACTATCATATGGCTTCTCTGGTTCATCATGCTTCTCAGTATACCTTTTGGGTTATTTCAGCAGCCCATGATCAACTCAAGTTTGGTGACTTGATGTAAGGACTCACTTATTCTTATAACTAGGTTTATTAGAGCAACGATTCATAGCAAAAGCAACAAGATAAGCGTACATATTGGGTGGAGTCTAGAGATGTGAGATATAGGCTTCTGAGTTCTGTCCCATCTGGGGCCATGCAGTACATACTTTTTCTCTAGAAAATCTACAGTGACATATGTAGAATGTGTCTGCCCTGGGAAAGTCATTCCAATCTCAGGATCTGAAGCTTTTAAGGAGGGCTGACCATATAGGCACATACTTCTATGCACTTAGCCATGCTAACCAAATTCCCCCTGCAACAAAATCAGATACATTGTGACTCTTGCTAAGTAATCCTGCAAAGTCTTGACTAGCTGGTACAGCATGCCCCCTTCATCTAGGCATACAGAGTATCATCAGTCAGTAACACAGAGAACACAAGGAGTTGCCCAAGGGTCAGTTATGGTTCCAGGCTTCCCTGGACATGTAATGACTCAGCAACCAGACCTTCTGTGTCAATTCCTTCTTCACAGTTGCTAATTAAACACACAACATTTATAAAGATATAAAAAGAGAACTACTAGAATTCTCAAGTATTTAAAAACCACCATATAATTAGCTATTTTCTGTTCTGGATCATTTTTTTAAAATATATTTTTTAAGATTTTATTTTATTTATTTGGGAAGGGGGAGAGGGGCACATGCCACACTCAGTGTGGAATCCAATGCAGGGCTGGCTTGATCTCACGACCCTGAGATCAGGACCTGAGCCAAAACCAAGAGTCAGATGCCTAACTGGCTGCACCACCCAGGTGCCCCAGTCCTGGATCATTTTACATACATGTTAACCACTGAGAACAACAAAAGTTAATTGAAGTGTGTCGATGGCATCAAACATGCCACCTCACTCATCAGGGTGCTCTTGTGGCTGGGTTGGAGCTCCTCCCAAGGATGTTCTCAGAACTGTATACTTTTCTTATCTCACTTCTCATCCATTTGCATAATTAATGCTCGTTTATTGATGGTTCTCCCTCTCTAGAAGGTGAGCATCCTGAGTATCTAGACTGTGTCTTGTTTACAGATATAAACTCAGCACCTAATGTGGGACCTGGGCCCTAGCAGGTAATCAATAAATATCTTTCAAAGAATGAATAAATGAGTGAACGAGTGACTTTTAAGAGAAAGTCTGGCAGCTCTATATCCTCAATTATGATCCTTTCTCCAGCAAAACATCTTCCACCTATTTTGGATCCTTATAATTAATGTTCAAAACTGTGAATATTACATGTAAACTCTCCAGGCTCTACTGTATTATTACAGTAATTTCTTTCTTTCTTTCTTTCTTCCCAGCATCTTCTAGTTGGTAGGAAAAATCTGGGGGCTTCCTTTGACATCAGTCCCCGAAGTTTCAGTCTCATGTACCTGTCATATGCCTGGAATATAAACAGTTCACAGGAGACTCAGAAGTCCCCCAGTTCAAGCTCAATTCCCCAGACACCCTCTTGCTCCCACATTTTGTTCTCATTTCGGAGGACATGTGATGCTTGTGGATTTTGTTACCTTCTTCCCACTCCCTTTCATTTGTTTTTAGCTTGTAAAAAATTTGACTTTTTCCCTAAAATTTCTTTCTCCTGTTTCCTCCCACAATTATCTTTTTTGATGCTTTTTTTTTTTTTTAAATGGGGAGCCCATGGACTGCCTCTCCCTCTAGGAATTTACAACACTGCTAGATGTGGCTAGTGCCTGCACAAGAGATGTAATGCAGGGATCCCATAATCCTTGAGAGTGGCCTGGACACTAGCACCAGAAACTCTGAAAACCTAAAAGCCAAGAATAATGCTTTAGAATTTTCCTGCCCCCACAATTCATTTTCAGTACTGAGATCTCTTTAAAAGGGGCTTCGAAAATAACTTTAAAAGTAGTGTTTGCAAGATTTGAAATCTAGTCAATTAAATGAATCCAAAATATAAAGCTTAAAGCAAACAAGTTTATTTTCTGTTCAGTCAGTATGAGGGAGAGATAAGGCAATGTCCTTAGATAATCCATGTCATATCCTTGGCCCTCTTTCATAAATCCCAACTAAAATATATTCAATGTCTGAATATAATTTGCCCCTAAAGTTAAAGGCAGAATAGAACAATCTGTGGTCCCATTTTGGTTTGTTTTGGAGTGGAGGAAGAGGAAGGAGAACAGATAATAGAATTTATACTAACTTAAAGAGGGTAATCTGTAAATACATCTCCCTTCCATCACTACCTCACGCTACCCCAAAACGTATTCCAACACACTGCATTTGAATCTCAACCTTTCTAAACCAAAACTACATGGAACATTTTTATTTGAGTAAATATATTTCTTACTTTGGCCAACTTATAATCTTTCCTATATGAGGACTCTTTATCCATAATGATAACAAAACATATTTAAAAAAAATCCAAATCCTGGACTTCCAAGAAATAAAATCACAGAAGTTCCTCTTGCCCATTGTAAGCTGCTTGATAACAGGTAGTCAGTGGAGCAAACCACAGTAGACTCTCTTGAAATGAAACTGCCTGGATAATCATTATTCAGTTATCTATAGAAGACTTAGTCTGTGCCCAGCCTGAGCTAAAGACAACATAACAGCATAGGTAGATGAGCTTTTGAATCCCATGGACTTGGGTTTGGGTCCCAGCTGTACAATTTACTAACAGTCTTATATTGGCCAATGCACTTAGCTTCTACGAGCTTAAGTTTCTTGCTTTATAAAATGGACATATTGATAACTATTTCATTATTTGGGGTAAGGATTCATCTAAATAAGCAAATTTATGTGAGGTTCTGGGCTCAATGCCTGGCACATAAAAAGTGGTCAGTAATTGTTAGCTATTATGATAAGGATGGAATGAGTTTCAAGGGATGATAAAATATTGTTCCCACTGTTGAGACACTTTTCATCTAGTTCCAGAGTCAAAACCAACATTCACAAAACATGATGAATACTGAAAGTTAGTATTGAAACAAATGTTAAGTTATTTGACTGTACAGATTAGGGGATTTGTCAGTGGGACTTGCGTATCTATGAATACCAATGCTGAGTTGCAATGCATCATCCCTTTTGGATATTAAATACAAAATTAAATTAATTACATTTATTAAAAAATAAGTTAAATTTGCTAATGGATTTCTTACAGATTACAAATTAAAAACGAAGATGCTTAATGTATTTTTCATCTTAACTCAATTATTTCCAAATATTTGGACATCTAAGCAAAGAGGGCTATTCTTTCCTGCAAAATTAAAGGATACATGTTGGTTACATGTGGAGGGTGTTTCAGGTTGATGGACTGCAAGTGGCTCCTTTGCAGTTTTCTTGCGGGTCTGAAGTTATTATACTACTGGTCCTAGCTCCCAAGAATGGGTCACGGACAAGGGCCAAAACTGTAAACCAGGCCACAATCCATAACTGAGAACATATTCCTAGATTCAGACTCTCTTTTCTGAGTTTTTGTTGGGTGAGGTTTCAGGGAACGCATTCATCAAATGCTGTTCCAAGCACAATGTCACCCTCCCCATAATTTCAGAGTAAACAGACCTCAGTAAGTGACAGGTATAAAATATTGTGGACAAGGTCAGGACCATTAAGAGGTCCTTAAAGAACCTCATGTAGTCACTGCGGTAAGAGGAGTCATGGCAGGCCCCTGTTTTACAGGGAGGTCACTGCCCGGAGGCATGGGACCAAAGTGCACAACAGGACATAATGATTGTCACATGGTCAGGTGTAGGAGCCCTGCCCCCGACTGGGCTTTGACATTGGCTTGTCATCAAGGGCTGCCTGCTGCCTTCCCTCACCCCACCTCCGCAGCCTATTATCTGGCTCTGTATCGGGACATAAATATTTAACATTATCTCCAGGAAGAAATTTAGAGTCAGAGGCTCTTGGGGTTGGAGGGAACTTTACGGTCACCCCATCCAAGGACCGCCCTGAAGCATGAGTCCCTTCTGCTCCGTCTTTCCAAGGAGCTGATTAGCTGTTGTGTAAGAACAGCCGCGGGTGGGGATTTGATCCCTGTACAGATGTGGGCTTCTCTCTCAGGACTGTCCTTGCAAGTATCAATCCACTTGTAGATTGGATAGTCTTTGAGGACCGACTGTGTGCTATTTACCATCATAACCATAATGTCTAGTGAAGAACTTAGCATTTAGTAAGTGCTGGTTGAATTATAATAATAGCTAACAGTTACTGAGTGCTTAACGTTTGCCAGACCCTATACTCGTCACTTCTCTGGATTGACTCATTTAACCTTCAAAACATCCCTTTGTAATAAGCATTCTTCTTATCTCTGTTTTTGCAGAATAAAAACATTAGATTCAGAGAGACTAAGTAAATTGCCTAATGTCATGTGGCCGGTTAATGGTAAAGTGGGGATTTAATGCAAATGTGCAACTCTGAGCTTGAACTCTTAATTGCTAGTGTAAATGAAAATAAATAAATAAATAAATACACAAATGAGGAAAAATCAATAGACCTGTCACTTCTACTATTATTCTTAAATCTCCATTTGTGGCTGATCGAATGCCTCTTCATATGACATGAGTCATATCTCAAACCAACCTCAGGTTGTCTTTCCTTCTTTTCCCCTTTTCCAACTGTGCATCATTATTTATATGTTCCTGTGGGGATGGTTCCAAGTACTTTCATCCTCCAGAGATCTTACATGGACTCGGCTAGTGGATGTCCTTTAAATTATCTTGGCTACTAATATCAGACCTTTTACCCGGTCGAATTTTGAACAGATTGCCCTTCCTCTCATTTGGTGGGCATCTTCCTGGTGGACTCCTTTGGTGGTCCAAGCTTCTTTCAAGTGTGGAGTCATGTATGCCCTGCAAAGCCAGCTGCTCCCTGACTCCTTACTAGCCCCCATGCCCTGTTGTGCTACCTGAGTGATGAGATTCTGCCCAATGACTGCCTCTGCGCCCCCAACACACAGAGACAGCTGGCTTTTCTGCAGATGCTGCAGTGGTGAGTCCCAAGGCACTCTCCCTCATATCAAGCCCCTGGACCCAGAGTCTGGTCTCATCAGCTTGGAGCCTCATAGACGATTACATGTTTAATACACATGACACATCTGAATTCTTCTCATGCCATCCAGGGTACATTAGATATAAAACTGATAGCCATGTTTGCATCAGTAGTTTCATTGGATGCTCCTAGCAGCCGCTTCTGAAGTGGGTTGAACAGGGGCTATGTGACTTTCGAAGGTAGCACAGCCCATCAGTGACAGATCAGGAGCCAGAACGAGGACTCGAGGCTTCCGGGCCCCCGGGCTCGGGCTGCTTTTGTCGCACCACAGAGCTTTCGGATCCAGATGTCTAGAAAGCCACTTCCCACTCGGAGCCCTGCAGGCCTCTCCATTACTGATTTAACATGAAGGGGCTCTGGACTCTGAGTTATAAATAAAGCTCATGTTGGCTCTAGGAAGGAAGGAAATCAAGTGCTCTGCCAAACTGCCATTTTTTCATGAGGCCCCGCCCAGCCTGCTCTGTGACAGTCCCTGGTTTCTCAGGTTGGTGCAGTTACGCACCTCTCCCTCTTCTTTCCGAGTCGTGCCGGTGCAGAGGTGACTAGGGAGGTTGGGGCATTGATGTCGCTGTACCCACACTGCTCCATTTTCATCTTACTCTCCTTGTGCCTCCTAAATCTCATGGGAAGCTAACAGGAAAAAGTCATCTGTTTGGAGAAAACACATCCTGTGACTCTACAAAGGAAATAAAGTATCTAGGGAAAATTAAAAGGTAAGCGAAGCCTCTTGATCACTTATAATAATGTGCCCCCCATCCCTACAGACCTCAACCATGCAGACCTCGTCCATGCAGCAGGCACTGAAAACGGACGTGCTTACAGGGGTCAGGCGGGGGGGGGGGGGGCAACAGGTGGAGCAGGCCAGGTGTGGGAAATGAACGGAGAAAGGTGGGGACTGCGCCCCATCGGAAGGCTCGTCATGTCCCGTCCAAGGGGCTGGCTCTTCCCTCCAGTTAAACGTTGCTGCCAGAACTTCTGACTTGTCAAGAGGAGCCAGACCTTAGGGTTTATATAAATTGTTAAATGTCTGCAACGAATTCAATTAAAAACAACAAAATGAAGGCACCAAGTGGAACATGTGCGTCTCCCAGTTCCCGTTCTGCATCCCTGCAAAAGGAATGCTCTGACAGATGAGGCAGAAGCTAATACCACTGTAGAGAAGAGCCAAAGCCAAAACAGTTGACACACACTGCCCCGTGGTACCACTGGCACGTGGCAGAGCTGGATTTTGTCTAACTCCAGAGCCAAGCTCTTTCCACTAGGCTGTGTTGCCTTCCATACCTACAAGGACACTGAAACAAACCAGTCTCAACTAATAAGACGGGATATTGACCCATGGATCCTAAAAACAAGCAATAGGTCCACAAGTTACCACTTCCCAGAAACTCCTTGTCCTCTCTGGGCTGCCATGTCCTCACTTGTTAAGTGAGGTACCGGGACGAGAGGACAGCGGAGACCTCCGGATGGCGACTGCATATCTGGTTTCTGAGGTATGGCAACCCTTGCACCCTAACACAGCACGTGGCAGGTAGAAGACCCTCCAGAAACATTTCTTGTCTGAATGAGCATCTTACAAAATGCATTGTGAAGCACCTGTGAGGTCTATAAGAAAGGCTACTCCATCCGTTCATTCGTGCAATTTACAGAGAGGTTTTGAGCACCTGGCTTGGATGAGTAACGTTCTGTGGGTTCCATGAGACTGCATGAATGAATCATTCCTACATAAGAAGGATAATAATGATAAGAGCTAAGCTTTGTAGCATTCATCACACCTATGGTCAATGCTGTCCCAAGCACATTGCATATAGTCATTTATTTAAATCCTTGCAATATCCTGTTGGACTAGGGTCTATAATTCTTATCCCCACTCTACAGGTGAAAAAGCTGAGGTGAAAAGACCCCAAGAAATAGGCCTAAGGCCACACACCGAGTTCAGCGGAGCCTGATTTTAACCTCAGCTGTCAGGCTGCAGGGTCCACGTTCCTAACCACAGTGCTACACGCTTGTCAAGAAAGGAAGAAAAATAGCATTTAAAAACCCTGCTTCTTGCCAGGTACTGACTTAGCCAGACACTTCTGAAAAACACCAAGGATTTATTTCTTATAGTAGTGCAATAGGTTGATACTTTTATCCCCATCTTCTTACCGACTTGCTCGGTCACCCAGCTCGCAGATTATATAGCACAAGCTAGGAATGACAAGGCTGCAAGGGAGGGCCAGCGACACTGCCCAGAAGGGGATTCTGCGTCCAGACCAGGGGCAGAAAACCCCGTTCTCTATTCCCATGGCTGTCCCCTTTGGCTTCCTGTTGCTTTGGCCCCTGGATGGAGACACTGCTGAGGGCTTCACTTTCCCTGGTGGCCCAGAGGGCAGCAGTGGTCAATGGGGGGCCCTGGGCCTCAAGCCCCTTACTTGTTTGTCCTTCCAGGAGATTATCTGGGTCAGGCTCAAGATTAGTTATCCGAGGTTCTTTCCAGAATCATCTGGTATTTACACTAAAATTCAGAGGTGCTTTAATTCCTGGTACAAAAGAGGATTTTCTCTGAAGACCACACTTCTGGGGAGCTGAGGGGCTGCTGCTTCTTCAGATAGGAAGGAGGCACTCAGGGAAAGTGGGCAGGGACTGGGGGTGCCCCACGGGTCTGGTCTTGGAAGCCCGGCTGGGCAGAGAGGAAGGCAGTTCACCATTATTTGGGTTGGTGAATGCCTGGGTCTGTGTGGTCTTTTGGCCAGACGGTAAACCGCAGTGGCAGGGCTGTCTCCCAGGATTAAGCTCTGGAAGTGCACCTCCAGGCTGCGGCCTGGGACGGGAGAGCTCTCAGTTAATAAATGAAGCAGAAAACATTGCCCTCTGGGTTCCTCTGGCCCTGCAATTTGCTTGATTCTCCAGGAATAAACAAAACCTAACTATTACCCTATTCGACATGCAAACTGTTATCTCAAGCCTAGAGAGAGCAGAATGCAAAAGCCATTGTGTCTAAACATTTACCAGATGTGTGAAAAACTTATTTTAATGAGGGACGCTGTGACTCACTAAAGCAGTAAAACATGGGTCCTGATGTTTTAAATTACCTTTTGATGGTTTAAAAAAATCCATGTGCTCTTTTAGTAGAAAGACCGCATTGGAATGTTGGCATCTGAATTCATGGTATGATTTTCAGACAAAGCTCTTCTGTGCTAAAAGACCACCACTCAGGGGCTTGAAGTTTGAGAGCAAAAGCTTGACTCTCTGCCCCCAATTCTGGTCTTGGAAAATAAAAAATCATTATTGTAGTCTCTTGTGTATCCTAGACTTTCTGTCCACTCCCCTGCCAGGACTCTTGTCTGGACCTCATCCACATCAACCCCACTTCCGGGTTAACCCCCAGCAAGTTTCCCTGTTTCCCACCTCACCGTCACTTTGATGAATGCCGCCATGCAGGTCCTTCCTTTCTGCCTTTCTACTCTCCATTTGTGCTTCCATTCTGCCTTCTTCCTGGTAAATGCCCGAATCCTGTGTCTTGTTGGGTAATCCACTGGAATTTAAAACGTGAGGAAGACTGAGTATGTCTACCTGAAGACTTACAAAAGAGTCGAGGAAGAAGGGCCTGTGGAATGAATTGAGTGTTGATGTTCCCCTGTTCCCTCCAAATTCATGTGTTGAAGCCTAACCCCCAAGGTGAAGGTGTTAAGAGGTTGGGTCTTCAGGGTTGGTGATCAGGTCCTGAGGGCAGAACACTGAAGAATGAGATTAGTGTCTTTGTAAAGAGAGTTAGTTCCCTTCTCCTTTCCACTATGTGAGGTTATAACAAAGAGACAACTGTTAGTGAACTGGGAAGTGGGTTCTGAACAGATAACAGACCTACTAGCCCTTGGGTCTTGGACTTCCCAACCCCAGAGCTGTAAGGAAAAAATGCTGGTTGGTTCAAAGTCATCTAGGCTATGGCATTTTTGTTATGGCAGCCCAAATGGATTAAGATGGCATGTAAACCATTGGATGCAATATAAAGGTAAATTCTATTATAGAAAGGTATGCAAGATTCAGGTGTTATGCTCAAAGATGACAGAGGTGAACTATACTTAGAGGAGGTGGTCATGGAAGGCTTTCTGAAGGGCATGGTATTTGAGTTCACTACTTAAAAAGATAAGTCGATATTCCCCAGAAGGAGAAGGCAGAAAAGGACATTCCATGCATAGGCTTGAAGTGACCTGTCACATAAAAGGACATGAATATAGGGTGGGGAGAGACAGAGCTAGGGAATCAGGACAGGCTGGATTACACAGGGTGTTAGGTGCCATATTATGGTCTTCACATTTAGGTATCAGGGAGCTAGGGAAGGATTTGAAGAGGGGAGAAGTAGATTTGGGTTTTCATTTAGAAAGATCACCATGGTTGTAGGGGGGAGGATATCTGAATGAAACAAGGCTGTCAGCAGAGTAAGACCTAGACATGGAGTCCAGTGGTCCATGAAACAAACCATCAAGTCTTAAATCTGGAAGTGCTGGACAAGAAAAGTGAAGAAAAGGAGAATCAACAGTACCTAGATGGTGACCAGAATTGAAGGATCAAAGAAGAAGAACAGGGGTCAGCTCCAAGGTTTCTGGCTTAATGAATGATGCCAAGATCCACTCAGTCACAGAAATAAGAAAAACAGAGGAGCAGACTGAAGGAAGTAAGATCATGGGTGGTCAGTCCTATGGGAAACCAAGGCAGACATGTCCAGCAGGCAATTGACAATACAGATAAGGCATTCTGGGGAGCTCTGGCCTCCAGCCACTGACTGAGAATCAGGATGAATATGTTATGTTTAAACCATAAGAGCGTGTGAGATCCTCAATGGAAAGTGTAACCACATGAGTCCATCAGAGATGTTGGGTGGCCATAGCCCCCACAGTCTTTATGGCTTTTCCCTGTCTCCTGTGGGCAGTCTGACACTTGAACTAATGTATCATTTTCTCCTCGCCCTTCTTATGGCACAGAGCCACACTGTATTTCAGATCCCATCAACACCCTAGATTTCTGGATACCGAAAACCGAAAATACATGTTAATGAGCTGTACCAAATGTCTAGAGAGGGAATAACTCCCCTCCAGCCTTATGTAGGAGCATATGTAAAACAAAGAAAACAAAAGCAGGAGGGCATCCTGGGGCTTGTTGATCCTGGCTCTAAGACTGACTGCTTAGGAAGTATGCAAAGCCAATAATGACTAATGTCCTCAAATATTGCTTATTATTCATATAGCATAATCATAGTAAATACTGAAAGGAGCCCACACACTGCTTGTTTTGCTATTTGAGCCATAATTTGACGTCTTCCCAGAATGGCATCTCCATAGAAGAGCTATTAGTTTGCCGAGCTAAGCGATATTTGAGGAGCCGTCAATTCTACGGATTCTTTGTGCTTAATTTGCAGCTAAGTTCCAATTAAACCTATGTTGTATTTCATCAAGTTAAATTGCAACGACTATTGAGTTAGGAAAAAATGTAAAATGATTTTGTCCAGCACTCAGTTAGACTGTGGTTTGCCCTGATTGTGATTAGAGAAGGATGTGGGGTTACTTGGAATTCTAGAGCATAAGTCCATACTCGTTCTATCAGGAGGTATGACTATTTATGTCTAGACAGTAAGTGTTTATTGAAGACTCACAGTCTACCTGGACATTGTGGAGATCTCAAAAAATATATACAATATAGTTTATGGCTACAAGAATTGAGACTATGGAGAGTGCCGTTGCTGGAGGCACACCCACGAAATGCCAGGGGACAGTCTGGGTCATACCAGCTGTCATAGTGATCACTTGTCTAAGAAAAGACCAGATTGCTTCATAATTGATCTGTTTTCTTTGTCCATCATGTAAGAGATAATAACCCTTGCCTGTCTCCACATTTACAGGGCAAATATCCAATGGCTAATGTCTACTGAATGCTAAATGCTTTCCAGCATTGTTTAAAAGAATGTACACATATTAACGAATGCAGTCTTCACAACCTCCCTCAAAGATAGATATTATTGTAGGAGGTCACTTGATGTATATAACTGGGAATTATGTACAACTGGTGAATCACTAAATTCTACCCTGGAAACTAATAATACATTATATGCTGACTAAATTGAATTTAAATAAAAAATTAAAATAGAAAAGCAGATATTATTATCCCCACTTTGCAGATTAGGACACTGAGGCACAGGGGTGCTTGGGAGGCTCAACTGGCAAAGCATATGCCTTTGGCTCAGGTTGAGATCTTAGGGTCCTGGAATAGGAGGCCCTTGTGGGGAAATCTCTGCTCAGTGGTGAGTCTGTCCCTCTCCCTCTGCCCCTCCCCCTCTGCTCATGCTCTCTCTCTCTCTCTCTCTTAAATAAATAAATGAAATGTTTTTGAAAAAGGAGACTGAGACACAGAGAGTTTAAGTTCTGCACTCAAGATCACATAGCACTCCTGCTGGTGAAGATTACTTTTTGAACTGCCCACAACTCTGAGCGTTAGAAAGTTCTTTCCATGTTGAATCCAAATCTGTCTATAACTCCTACTGGCTGGTCACAGCTCTGTCCTCTGGATCCAAACAAAATAAATGTAACTGTTCTTCCCCATGTCAGCCCGTTGGTATTTGAGGATAGTGGTCATGTTTTTTCTCCAGTCTTCTGTACTAAGCTAAGTAACCTCAGTTCTGGAAACCATTGTGAATCTGTCCACTTTGAAGGGGTCGCTCCCGTGCTGTTATCTGAGTGGTAGGCACCATGCTGTCAATGGGTAAACAGGAAGTGTTCATGTTTAGCATTAAGCAGATCACTCCCCATCCACAAAATGGACAGAAAAGCTTGTTTCTATAGACATTGCTTCTTTGCCTCTTCTTACCCATTCTGGTAATACCAAGGATAAATACATCCTATCACGGTCAATAATAAAGATAGCTAAAATATATCAGGGCTTATTACTGGCCCGTCACTACTCTATGATGTATGTTTTAATTTAATTAAGGATCACCACAAACCTAAAGATGCTATTTTTATTCCTGTTTCAATGAAGAAACAGGGCACAGAGCAGTGAGAGTTGCTGCTCTGTTGCGTGGCACATGACAGCACAGTGACTAGCTATTCGAAAGGAGTGATAATGCAGAGGGACCAAAGTGGCTTTAAAGATCATATTTTTTAAGGAACTCATAGTTTTTAATAGGTACTTTTTCAGTAGGTATTTTGTCTTTCTTGTCTAAGCAACATCTTGTTTCATGAATCTCTTACATGATTCTTAGATTTGAAGTTGAATATAGCAAGAATGAAGTACTTCCTTGGACTCAGACAAGACCCACCACCCAGGGGCCTCCAGTCAAGCTCCACTAACATTCTACCTGCCTGGAGGATCAGGACCTGCCCCAGTGATGAGCCCCAGGTCAGTTTGAGAAAGAGCCCAAGGTCAGTGGGAGACAGGCTGTCAGCCAAGAAAGGTGTTGTGTTATGTGAGCGTGAAATGTGGCCTCTTCCTCCAGGAGCCCCCAAGTATGTTTCACAATGTCAGGGTGGCATCTGTTGAGAGATACTTTGATATCTTAGAAACAATAAATAGGTGGGTGTTTCCTATTTGTCTTCTTTCTCTCTCTCTCTCTCTCTCTCTCTCTAACCTTTATAGTTGGTATCTGGGCTTTGTAGTTCTAGCATCTATTTCACCCAAGAAGATGGGATTTTAAGGTGAAAACATTCTTGGGGCACCTGGGTGGCTCAGTCAGTTAAGCATCCGACTCTTGATTTCGGCTCAGGTCATGATCTCAGGGTAGTGGGATCAAGTCCTGCATCCAGCTCTGCACCAGCATGGAACCTGCTTAAGATTCTCTCTCCTTTCACTCCCCCCACCCCACTCTAAAAAATCAATAAAACAAAATGAACACATTCTTGTAGGTGGGTTGCAGGTCTGCCCCTTTAGCATGATAGCACAGGGAGAAAAAAAAAAAGAGAATTCTAAAGAAGAAAAATCCCTGGAATAAAAAAATGAGCAGGAAATTCCTGGAATAAAAGATCAACTTCAGGTGATTAAAAAAATGAAGTTAGAGGCGGGAGAGGTACAGACAGAGAGAAAAGAAGGAGGAGACAAACTTGGATAACCCTAGAATCTATGAAAAGGTTGGTGAAAGCACCCAGTCCCCAGGACCACAAAATGTCAGCCCCCAAACACATGGTCAAATGCTGATGCCTGCATAATCATATAAACTATTTCTTTTTCTTTTTTTTAAAGATTTTATTTATTTATTTTATATATAGATAGATCACAAGTAGGCAGAGAGGCAGGCAGAGAGAGAGGGGGAAGCAGGCTCCCTGCTGAGCAGAGAGCCCGATGTGGGGCTCGATCCTAGGACCCTGGGATCATGACCTGAGCCAAAGGCAGAGGCTTTAACCACTGAGCCACCCAGGCGCCCCCACATATAAACTATTTCTAGTGTAGTAGCTTGACAAGGGCGAAGAGCAAACTCACCTGGGGAATGGTTAGCCCAGGTCTCCAAACTATTATCCATATCGATTTGAAGTGAAAGTCTGCTACTTAAATAACATGGAAAGAATTTTTACAGGATATCTGAGTAATTGGCTGCCAGGTACCATGCTGCTTTTTTGGGGTGTGGGTGGGGGTGAAAATGTGGTGACCATGTTTCCTGATGATCTGGCTGTAACCTGGTCCTGGCCCCCATTGACCCACATCTTTCCATTCTCCTTTTTCTCTTTCCCATCACTCAAGCAGAAAGGCTTCTCTTGGGGATGTAAAGCCACAGACATCTCCTCGGCCTGCAGTATGAGGCAAAGTTATCCTTTCTTATTGAGCAAGCCCTTGATGGCTTGCTCTGGAAGGACACCACTGTCATTGGGTAACTTCAGGTGCCATGGGAATGCATTTCCAGGCAAGATGAGCACACCCCGATTGCCCTCGTGGTATCTCGCTTTTCAGTGCAGTTAGTACTGAGCAGAACCACACTATGTAAGAGGGAATTGCATGTGTTTCCTTCCATGGCCACCCAAGGCAGGGCAATAATTCCATCTCAGGGCCCAAGCTGGCCAGTTAATGGGCCAAGTGAGAAGCTGAGATTTGCTCCCTGAATCATCCCCCAGCTGTCTGCACAACCTCAGAGGCAGACCTGACCTGCTTTCATGATGAACCGTGATGCTAAGAGAAGGGAAATCCAGCTGGATGAGTCAGTCCCAGGTGGACTCCTCAAGCAGTAGCATCTGGAGGCTTCATCTTCTGGACTACACTTGGAATGGCCTCAGTCTGGAAGTCATTAGACATAAGCCCAGATCACCCTGATGTCATCTTTGAAAGGTGACCTGATCCCAGAGCATAAAGGTGACCCTTACATGACTCTCACAAACTACATGCTTATGCTGACCCCAAATTTCCATCAGATGTTCTAATCTTTTCACCATTGCCATGTTTGGAATAGTCTTTGGGGTACCTAAGCACACAAATGAGACACTGCTGAGTTCAACTTCAACTTTAACTTCAAGGCAGCCTTCAGTTAACATTTATCAGCTTATTTCTATGTAAGCCAGGGTTATAGGGCTAGGGCAACATCCCTGAAACAAAATGGGTGCTACCGTGGGCATCCAGAGAGGCCAGTGGTGTGTGATCAGCCAGTCCCTTCTGTGTGGGGTCAGGAGCTACAGAGCCCATGCCCACAGCTGAGCTCAGATTACTGTATGTTGCATCCATTAGCTGGCCTTCCTTTCGGTAGCCAGAGGGCTAGCACTCCACACGGGAGTCCCCCTGGCCCACCTACCCTTGTGACATTGCCTTATATTGACCATCTTGGCAACTGTCTCTTCAAAGTTAGCAGTTATCATAGGGAAATTGGCAAATAACTTCAAATCAGGGCTAGCAGGTTTTCTTCTAAGCAGAAGGGCCATCTGCTTCCTTTGCATTTATCTTTCTTCTTTCTTTCCTTCCTTCCTTCCTTCCTTCCACCATCTCTCTCTTTCTTCTTTCCTTTCTTTCTGTTGTTGCTTAATACAGACTATTAAATGCCTTAAACCTATTGATCTAGTTTGATAAACTCTTGATGTGATAATGTTGTGCCAGCCAATTTTGTAACCACCGATCTAAAATGCCTTTCTTGGTTTTAATCTAGTCGTAAGAATCTACAACATGAATGTGATCGCAGACATAAGCTTGGGTCTATAATTCTCTGATTATGATATTCCCTTGGCTGGGTTGATAATCTCTATTCTCTGCTTCTTCATAGTGAGTCAGGCATGAAGAAAGGTTCTGCTGTAATTGCTGTCCCACTTTCACAGGCTGAGAATCTGTGGATGATGTCTGTGCTCGTGCTTTCTCATTTGTAGACGTGAATTCCTAGTCTTCACCCCAGATCATGATTTTATCCACTGAAGTGGTCACTGAAGCAGTATAACAGAATATATTGGAAATCAATAAATTCCAGACATTGAGAACTTATTAAGTACATTATGACACATCCCTCAATGCAAAACCATCCTGCTTTAAGATTATATTTGCAAAGAATCTTGCATAGAAAGTCTCTTTCTGTAGTAAGTATTTATAGTATACTATTAGCTGAAAAATAGTGTACAACATTTTATACATGATATCTTAACTATTTAAAATATGCATGGAAAAATAATGAAAGTAGATTCCCTAAGATATTAACAGTGGTTTTCTCCAGGTGGAGGTATTTTTATATTTCTAATTCAATTTCCTTAGATTAAAAAAAATTCTACAGTGATTATATTAATAACTTCTGTATTAACATGTCAAAGGCTATTCGACAGATTTTATGTGGATATTATGAAAATAAAATGAGATAATAAATGGAAGGCAGATGAAAAAATGTGGTAAGCATTGTTGTTTTTATGGTGATTACTCAACTTCAGGGGAAGCAGTAATAAAATTGTAATGTAAAAATTATCCAAGAACAGATTGTACCATCTCCATAGACAGGTGATAATTGTATGCCAAATTAGCACATCACACTTCCAGTTCTGCTTAAAGTGATGATGTCAGTCCTTAGCAACCTCAGTAGAGAATACTAATCTGGACCTCGGAAGTGAAGTATGCTATATCTCAAGCACCTGATGCCCATCAACATACTTCACATTGTCCAAAATAACTCCCTAGGGAATGTGCACCATGGTTTGGCTCAGCCTCCCCTGTCCAGGAGACGCTGGCCCAGTTCTGACTTCGGGGACCATCCCCTCCGCACCTTGGGCAGTGGAAGAACCTCAGATGGGCGAGCTTGGGGTTTCCCACCTTCTGTGCCTTCTTGCTCTGGTGTGTACCTGGGTAAGAAGCATAACCACTTTGGGGGATGACATTTGCCCAGGCCAGATGCTCAGCTATAATCTTGCTTCCCCTTCTTTCATGTCTCCCAGGGGGCATAATCCCAGCCTCTAAATATAAACCGTGTCATCTTAAAATATATACCCTCTTCTGCCAGGGTTTTTATTTTTCTCCCAGATGATATTACCCAAGTTTCTATTAATAAAGATAAGGCCAAGGGGGCAAACATGGCTCTCAACTCCTCTACCAGGTGGGTGTCAGGGCTCCAGGTATGCAGATATGAGCTGCCCCATTGCTTTTCTCTTGGAAATTCTGAAAACTTTCTCATGAAACTCTGGCAGGTGGCATTAACCATCTAGGACCATGCAAATGCTTGCTTCTCATTTTCACATTGCAATCAGCCTTGACCACCAGGATTGCACCCATAGAGAAGAAGCACGGGGCGGGGGCGGGGGGGTGAGCAGTAACCATAACCCTAACCCTAACTCTAACCCTATAAACCCAGCCAGAGCCCAGCTGTCCAGGATAGTTGCCACCTACAATTTCTGATTCAGACCATCAGTGGCAGGGCTAACCCTTCCTGATATCAGGAAGCTGCCCATGCAGGAGCAACCCAGTGGCCCACACAGCCCTTGTCCTCACTCTGGCCTTGCCCCAGGGAACACACAGGGAAGAACTCGATACTCATTCTCACTGATCTCTGCCCATACCATCCAAGAGCCTCCAAATAACCCTGCTTACTTCAGTTCTAATAATAGCCACTTAGTATTGAAACCTTACTACAGGCCACAATTCAAGCACATATGACTGATCTTCCCAATACTCCTATAAGGTGGCCAGTATTCTGTTTAATAGATGCAGAGACTAGGACTCAGAGAAGTTAAATAACTACCCCCAGTCCCATAGCTCAACGTGGTAGTATCTGGATTCAAACTCTGACCCACTAGCCTCTCATTCTCCTAAACCATTTCACTTTCTTCCAGTGTACTATTGCAAGTGTCTTCAAGACTTCAATAACTTCCCATCCTCCAAAAGTAGAGTGGTGGGATCAAGGACACACTATTCCTATTTGCCCCAGGCTCAATTGAAGTGACCTCAGTGAGCAGGACATTAATTTGTAGCTATCTTTTCTGCAGTTGAGAAGGTCCGAAGTGTTACCTGAGCTGCCCTGATGGGGATTATCCTTTTGAGGACTTAGGACATCAAGCAGTCTTCTTAAAAGGGGAACTGAGGCTGTGCGGTATCATTTTATACCAGAGTGCACAAAGGCTGAGGGAATTTGATCCTAATATTAACAGCTCGGGGTGCCTCTTGCCAGAAAGACAAATGTGACAAATGTCCCTCCTGAGATAACACATGGGCTAGGATATAAGTTTATAGGAGGAAAAGGCCCTATCAAATGATCCAATACCTAATGACCCATGAAATCTTCACAAGGAATGACAGACCTGATTGTCATCCCAGGATGCCTGCTTGTCGCTGGGCCTCTATTGCTCAAAAATGAATTTGAACGGGTTCTGGGAAATCTCTCATCTAGTTACATACAACGTGGGAAAAGAGTGGTTGTTGTGGCCCTGAGGGTGTCAGCTTGTGCCCACTTCCCTCATGACTTTCTGCCTAGTGTCCTACCTGGCACTGCCATTCTGATTCAAATGGAAAAGCTGGGTGGGAGGGCCCAGTCAAATGTGATGGGGGAGGACTGGCCTCCATTCAAGGGAGTAAGGGCAGTCCTCTCTAGAAACTGGCACCATAGCCCTCTAGTCTGTCCTGTGGACCTGCAGCCAAGGGTCCTGACCAGCAGCCCTGACTACATTAAGGCTTTTTTTTTTTTTTTTTTTTTTTTTTACTGTATCTACATTTCCTGTCTTTTAGCCTCTTGTGTATTTGGCATATGTTGTCAGAATCCAACTCAAACAACATATTAGGAGTTACCTCATTATGGAGTGGAAGTAAGGAGAATCAAGAGTACATATTCCCTGTACCCTGGAAAAGATCACAATCTCAAAAAAGGCATAAGACAAGTTACAAGAGAAATATAACCACGCCTCAGTATATGACACTGTGTCACTTCTGGGGAGGAAGAAGTAATATTTTCTCCGAAGACTAAATCTTACAGCAGCAGGTGGGTAAGAAGCATCACAAGTCATTGGAGCAATGTGGTATTATCCACACTCTATTTGTGGTGGCATGAACAGTATGAGCACTGAGGGGGAGAAAACAGTATAGGCCTTCCCCTTCAACAGAAACAGAAAAATGGCAAGATAATAATAATTGAAAGAAGTCATCTGAAACCTCAAGAGGTAAGAACTTGTCAAAATAGAAGGAATGGAAGAAATCTCCAAGGAATCTGGTCAATTATAGATTTGGGTCCTCTAAAATTTAAAAGTTCTATGTGCTTAAGCCATCACTACAATATATTCTAAAAGGAAAACATATTTTTCCCCCAGTGAATTCAGAAAAAAAACTGCAGCAAGGTGGACTGGCAAAAGGCTAATATCTTTACTCATCTCCACAGCGCATAGCAAATGTCCAGTCAACTTATTAGAAGAAAGAGCTCCTCATCACCCCATTTTGCAGATACTGACAACCAAGTGACAATGCAACACACCGAAGGGACAAGAGAATTCATGGTGGAGCTGGAGCCACCCTCATGGGACTTTTTCACCTGTTACCAGCTGCAGAACCCCGTGTGAGTTTCTTTAAGCAAGGACTGGGGAGTATTCACCTTCTCCATAGAAGGCAGGATGACTACCCACAGCGTGACAGCAATCAGGCCTGAGACAAACTGAATTTTTGGAGAAGATTAGGATTTCAGAGAGGTGGTTATTTATCTCCAAGAAAGTAAATATTATGTATCAAGGAGAACTGAAAAATGATTAGGCCTCAAACCACCCCCCGAAAACAAATTTATATATGTATTGTTCTTTATTATTTAGCTGTTCTGAAGTATAATGTTGAGAAGACGGAACAGATACTGATTAAAATTAAAATGTGCTAATAATCCTAAAGAAGTTTTATTTAAATGCTCATAATGTGTTAATGTTTACTTGTTGATAATAAATAAGAAAATTATTATAGAAATCTTTTGAGGGATTTTGGAAAAAGTAACAATACATTCAGAGTAGCATATACACACATGCACACACACACACACACACACACACACACACACACACACACACACACATTGTTTCTATTCTATGGATCCTAAACAATGGACTGAGTAGACTTTGTAACCTTTCTGCTACATAGATACACATTTACGTTATAATAACCTGTGATGTGTGCATATTCTCCTGGGAGAAAGAGGTCAGGGTGACAAGGTAAGCTTTATGATTCCAAGTTTGGTGGCTAATGACTGTCAGGCAGAGAGGAATTAAAAGAAAAATTTCCATAAGCCCCAAATGCAGCATTCGAAAGCAACATTTTAATCAGAGCATTTCATATTTTTACAAAGGAGTCATCTTTTACAGGAAAAAAAATTTTTTTCCCAACACATGAAGGACAAAAAAATGAGACCCATGGGAAAGGATTTCTTCCCAATGCAGCTATTTAATTGATCTATTTGGAACTCTTATAGCATGTTGCTGCATGCTAATTGGAAGTCATTTTAAAGCAAAATCAGCTTGGATCACAACTGATTTAATGCAGGGTAGCTGGTCTGCCCAGCTTGGGAGGAAAGTATGCACGAAAACCCGGCTTTTACGAGCCCCATGGAGAGAGCATTTATTCGGATGAGACAGAACAACAAATCTAGACGAGTAGGGATGACACAGACCTTGGCGGTCTTTCAGAAGTGACCTGCGGAGTCTTCAGTTAGTCACTCCTCACATCCCTCCTGTGTGGGGCGATGGACCAGTGGAGCTCACTCTGCCCACAAACCCTCCCCTGCTGGAGATTTCCCAACCCCAGTGGCCATGTTCCCAATGCGCCTTCTGGAAAAATTGGGTTGGATAACTCCCAATTCACCAAACTGACTCTAGAAACCTGGTAATAACAACACCGCAACTTCCTCTTGCTGGGTTATGAAAGTTTGCTTTCTTTCTTTTTTGTTCTGGCCTTTTTAAACAGTACCTAAAACTCAAGTTATTTCAGGAGGAAGAGTTCAATGCACTGCCCTGAAAGACGACACCTTGGGACTTCGTTAGCTCATCTGTGAGTATGAACACCTAGCGGAAAATGAGAATGATGCTCAGCCAGGAGTCTGGATATTGGGAGTAGTAAGATCATAACAAAGGAGAAAAAGGGAGAAAGAAGACTAGGGGCAGCCTGAGCTGTACTACATACCGTGCCTTTCACCTTGAATGTGTACAACATAAAGGACCAATCTCTGATCTGGGGTTCTAACATTTTCTCTGTTGGACTTACTGTGAAGCTCAGGAAGGGAGAGTCGTCACTTAGCACCTGTAGGTATTAACTGTAAAACAGAGGCACCAAGAGGATAATTTTGCCTCCCCAGATATTAACCGCTGAACTTGGCAGCGCCATAATCACATACTAGGTAGGCAATATGGCAAACGCCCCTCCAACCGTCCACAGCCCGCTACTCTACCTGGTACTTTCTTCCCCAGAATTCTCCTTTGTTAATATTCAAAGTGTATATATTGCTGTAAACATTTAGTGAACAATTTCAGAAGCAGATACCATATTTTGTGCCATTGGATAAGTTCTGCAACAGACCTTTCTGGTGGCATTGTGGTACCATTGAAATGAATGAATAGTGACAAAGTGTGACAGTGTAACATAACTGGGTAATTTAGTATGGAATTGTATACTTTTCTCCCAAAGACAATGTGTGTTGCTTTTAAGTTTAAAATTGACTCTAAATTTCCAGTTACTGAAAGTTTGCCAAGAGGCTAGGGTAATACAGACATCACACAAAGCAAGTTGACAATAAAAAATGGGCGATTGGCTAATTACTTGATCTAGTCACTGATGTCCCATATTTGGATTACTTCCATGTGAATTCACAGATTCTGGAGCGGAAGAGGGTGGAACTATAATATTGTTAATATGACTACACATCTATTTATTCATGAGCTTGTTTTAACTGAGTACCTACTTTGTGTCTTGCACGGTACAAAGCTCCGGAGTTGCAGTGATGAGTAAAACGGATTTTCCCTCCAGGGACTTACAGAAGAGGCGGTGGTAGACAGTGATACGGGCTGATGCAGACACATATGCAAAGTGGAAGAGAGCAGTCCCAGACAGCTGGGTCTCCTGGAAGGCTTCCCAAAAGAGGCGGCATGTGATCTGGCCTTGGAGGACGAGTGGAATTTTTACAGGGTAGCCTGCCATGGGGGCTTTTGTGGGGCAATGAGCAGGACCAGCAGAGGTACAGGGGTGGAGGAGGCAGTGCAGCAGCAGGTGGTTTGGTTTAGCCAGAAGACGCTCCAAGTGGAAAGGCACTGGACAAAGTGGAATGACCGAAGTGGGAACCAGGTCTTGTTTTGCAGGCTTCCTTGGTGGAAAATAAGGAGCTGCTAGAGGTTTCTGTAAAAGAAAATGAAGTGGTTCTGTGTTTTAGGACTGGCTCTGTGCTTTAGGACATCCCGGATGGGCAGAGATAGTGAAGGACAATGTGATGGGGGAAGGAATGTCTCATTTTGAATAGTTCAGGTCATTCTGAAATTTGGACGGATTTATTCCAGCTAATCCAAAGGCACAGTGCAGTAAAGAAATGCATTACAAAATAAGAAGTCTGAATTTTAGCCTTAGCTTCGCTTCTAATTAGCTTTGTGTTAGGATGAGTCATTTTACGTCACTGATCCTTAATGTTCTCATCTGTGAAGGAGTGTGTGTGTGTGTGTGTGTGTGTGTGTCGATTTCTAAGGTGAGTTACATGATCCTGTGTGATGAGTACATCCCTCATTTCCTCCTTCCGTATTTTTCACCTCAAAATTTTCAAAGTGATTTAAATAGGACATTTATTCTAGAACAAGCCATCCCCCTTGAGATGGCCACATAGCATTTACCCTGCAGATGTTCTCTCATCATGTTTTTAAATTTGTCAGTTACAAAAGATATCCAGGAAAAGCAGAAGCCAAGACACTATTGCCACCATCTCTCTCTGTTTTGGTCTCGGTCTCTAAACTTTAGGGTCTAATGGACCTGACAGCAAACAGACATCCCTCTGTGACACTGGTGTGTTCTCAAGGAGAGCTAGTCTTTGAGCAAAGTCGGGAGGAGGTACCATGAAGGACAACTAGTCCAGACTAGAAGAAAGGGTTAGCTGGTTTTCCCCCTGGTCCTCACATGATGAACCTCTCCTCTCCATTTGACTCCATCATGGCTGTCCTGCTAAAGACAAAGCACATTTTCCAGAAGAAGACTTTACCGACATAACTGCTGTTTCAAAATGGAGAAATGTTACCGGGATGAAAATTATGTAAGGCAAATATTCACGAATAAACGTGGGCTAATGGAAGTCACTTCTATAAAATATCCAGTGCTTAGAAAGAAATGAGAATTCTGTCAGTCATCTAAATGACTACATATTGGGGATTATATGTAGCAGATTGCCTTTTTTTTTTTTTAACATTTTGTCCAGATGTTTATATATGGTCTTTACATTTTATTATTTCATTTTTTTTTTTTGTTTAATTTATGGACAGCAGTTTTTACCAACCCATACAACCTACTAAGAAAAGCAATCCCTTCTGGGCTGGAGGAATTTGGCAAAAAGACAGAACCATCAAATGCAGTGGGTCTCAGCTTCTTACACTCTACCATCCCAACCAAGAGCTTGTCAAATCCACACTGCGACCATGATTTTTCACAGTCAGATGTTTTCAATTTGTCTTCCAATATGATGTTGACTCAAACATTTGGCAGATTTATAATTTCTCCTTTCTCCCCTGCCACTCATTCTCGGGTTTTAGATTTTCTTATTTAATAGTTGTAGTAGTGTTTTATACTTTCTATAAATCTTCGTGAAGTTTCTAAACCCAGTGTCATACAAGTTGAGAATTGCTATCTAACAAAATCCTTTCAGGCACTGAGTGCTATATTTTATAGTTCTGCATTAATTAATCCTCTGCCTGAGGTAATGAGCAGGTCTGAAGATACTTTTAAAACTTACAATACACACAGCTTGATTCTTCCCACTGGAAACCAGAGCTGGGGCAGGCAAGGTCTTCTCTTCAACCCTGTGATCTGTCTGGGAGCCCTGACTTTGACCTGGAGATGGAGTAGTAGGTACTTAAGGTTCTGCCTTCCTCTCGTCCCTGTGCCTTGGTATCACAAAGAATTCATTTCTTCAGGGCACCTGGGTGGCTCGGTCCTGGGGTAGAGTCCCAAGTCAGGTTCCCTGTTCAGCGGGGTGTCTGCTTCTTTCTCTCCCTCCACCCCTCCCCTGGTCATGTTCTCTCTCTCTCAAATAAATAAATAAAATCTTTCTAAGAAAGGAATTCATTTCTTCCTCTGCCACTGTGTAAGCAGATTCTTCCTTGGCTGACACCTTCGCCCCTTCTATGAGACCTGGCACAGCATTTGATGAACTTAGATGGGTGGATAGCTCTGCGGACTTTGAGACCAAGGACCAGGTCTGGGAGACTGGCCTTTAGATCCTAGTAAAGAGGCTAGACCATGCCAGCTTACCTCAGAGAATGACTAGGTGAGTTAACAATTCACCTTGATGCCTTCTGTGTCCAGGATCATAGGTGTTTTTCAGCAGACAAACATGATTTGTTTGGAACTTTGGTTGGTGCCATACACATTTAACCCATTTAACGCATGATAGAAATCCTGTGCTGATATCCTTGGAGATAGGTTTTCTAAGAAGACAGAGAATGTGCTCACACTTTGGGGATCCTTTTACTAAACTGCAGCCTTAGTGGGGAAATAGGCTTCTCCTCTATCAGCCGTCATTTCATGAGAGGAGTGCTCAAGCAGACATCATCAATGCAACCCATTGTCGCAGACAGTTGGTAGAGCAGAAAGTAGTGAGAAACCTCCATGATGTGACAGAAATTGTCAGTGCTCAGACCTCCATCTCCTGCTCTTCCCACCTCAGTGAATAATGGCCACCTTTCAAATGCCAACCTTTGCATCTCTTTGCTCAACGGTTTTCTCCAGCCACCAAAGACTCGTTTCCCTCTTGTGCCATGGGTCAGAAATACCAAGGAATTAATGTCCCCCTCACAAGAGCTTTTAACCTGTATCAAGGGAGAGAATGTATTAATACCCCACTCCCCCCACACCTCTGGACATCTAGGGGGATGTCCTCTGACACCTGTAACTCATAGAGTTCCCAGCAGAAGTAAACTTCTGCTGCCCAAAGTGTCCACTTACTCATTACTCTTTATTGGTCACCTTCTCTTTTCATCCCCAACCCTATTCCCTACCACTGCTTACAATCTTCTCCCAAATAAATGACTTGTTCCGTAATTTCTGTCTCAACAGCTACTCCTGCAGGTGAGGAAAGATGAAACTAAGACACATCTTCAACATGGTGTTATTAGATACCTGGAATCAGGGACTCACAAGAAAGGATAGAAACTAGATCATTGCCTGCTCAGTACATCTGTGGCTTGGACTCAGAGCTATGAATGGCTTCTGTTACTACCATGACTTCTTTAAAAAAAAGGTTTTATTTATTTGTCTATCTACTTATTTATTTACTTAAGAGAATGAGAGAGAGAGAGAGAGAGAGAGAGATGTTGAGAGTGCTGGGGGAGGGACAAGGGAAGGGGGAAAGAGGGAAAGAGAATCTCCAGCAGACTCTGTGCTGAGCCCAACTCAAGGCCTGATTTCACGACCCTGAAATCCTGACCTGAGCTGAGATCAAGAGTTGGATGCTTACCTGCTGAGCCAGTCAGGTGCCCACCACAATGACTTACCTTCACCATTGTTTCCCCTCCTACAGGCAGGTGTGACACAGAGAAGTAATGTTTCAGGAAGTGGAAACAGTGGTTATAGAAGTAGCAGAAGGGCTGGGGTTGGGCAGGAAGAAGCTGGTATCTCTGTCTGTCATGCTTGACTGGGGGGACTGTGGAAAGAAAGTGAGATGGACTCTTAGTATAACACCAGTTCCCTGAGGGACTGTCCCTGTCACAAATGGGACATTTTACCCTCATAAGCAAACCCATTTACAAGAAAAGGTTGGCATTTTCTTGAGTTTTAACCGTAAGGACATGAGCACCAAAGGCTTCTCCTAAAGCTGCTAGATCCCTTGGGCTTGGAGGGTTCCTCCTCCAGTTGCAAGGCTCCTAGTGTGAGAAGTGGGTCCTCACAGCCATGAACCCCCTAGATAGAAGTCTATAGGCACTGGACTCTTCCAATCTCCCTCTGTCAGCAGCCCCTTTGCTGGGATTTTCAGTTCTGTTCTTAACCTGGATATTTCCTACATGAGCTATACTATAAAAATAGACTAGTCATGACAATAATAAGAAATGTAGACTTAAAAAATATATAGTAACAGCAAATTGCCCAGTCTCATTTGCTTAAAATTCCCCCAAATCCAATTTGAAGGAAATTGCTAGTAACCCATGAACTTCCCCTAGGCTGCCCTCTGCCGGGTCTCCCCAGCAGCTATGGGTAACCCTTCCTTCAGTTGTGTACTCTGCGGGTCTTTACTTCTCTTCCTGGAGCAGCAAAGTCTGGTAACTGTGCTTGAGCAAACTTCCTGGGTCTGTTGGCACTCACTCCTACACATCCTACTTGTTGCTCCCTAGCTTGGTTGACTGAAGGTAGGAAGTCTGGGACCCAGCCTTCACTCCTGGTACCACCCCAGACAGCTGGACCTCATGTTGGAAGCCAAGTTACTGCCCTCATTGTCTGGCTGCGGGGGATGCATTTATCAGGTTCTGATTAATTGGGATTGGAAGTGATTCACAGAACAGGAGGTACGAGGGCTGGAATCAGGGAAGAAGGTAAAAGGGCACTCAGAGTTGATGTGTCAATATCACTGCCTCAACACAACGTAGGCTGGCTCTGCAGCTTTCATCCACAACACGGGAGGCAAGGGTTAGTTGGCATTCCTACAGCTGGCTATTAAGAGATAACTGAACACAACTTTGTTGGAGAAAGAATAAAGAAAAAAAAGGTATATCGTTGAACATTATCATTACCCTTGAAGATATCAGAACAGGGGCTTTTGTAGTTCTTTTTTCTGTGACACCCTAGGGTAAGTAACAGCAAAGACTGTCTCATCTTTTCCCATCTATTCCAAGGAAGTCTAATTAGGATATTTTATGGGTTTGTTGCCACTGGTACAGAACAGCTAAATCAATGTCACTTAGCCAAGTCTGTGATAACCTTTTCATACAAATGATAGAAAAATAAAGAAAATTAAAATTTTTTTACACTGCCATGATTTAGACGCTTTGAATATACTGCTTTCGGGCTCATTGAACTGGATTTTTTCTTTTTAAGCACTCAAAAAATGATTTTTCTTATTACTTTTTTTTAAACATTATCATGGTGTTTTACTCTAATTAACTAAGTTTTTTTTTTTTTTTTTTTTTTTTTAAATCTAAGGGAGACATAATTTATTGGCCAGAAATCTCTTTTCCCAGCCAGTGGTGGATTATCTATAAGAAGCCATGAAATGACAAAGACAATCCTTCACCTCAGAACTTTTAAATTATGTAATTGTTCATCAAGTATTTTTCAATTCATTTGGCTAAAATTCTCAATGTGCATTCAAGCAAAAGGATAGAAATATAAGCCTATTTGTAGAAAGAATAGCAGTCATCATTCTCATTGTAATGGAATAATTCAATATTTATCTATTTGTTTGTTTAATGGCAGTGGAGTTGATACACAATGTTACATTACTTTCCCGTGTGTTACACAGTGTTTCAACAATGGTATGTGTTATGCTCTGCTAACAAGCGTAGCTCCCATCATCTGTCACTATGGATGGCAAGTTGGATCTTTTAATAATCAAAACAGCTTTTTTCTAGAGCAGTGATAACCACTTAGAAATTTTAAAAGAGATTAAAAATATTTTTATTGTGAATACTGATCCATTATTTTAAATATGTTATCCCTGGATCATAGTTATTTTTCATTATAAATAAGTGAGAAAAGATTTGATCTTCTATAAAAAGATATGAATTTCATTGATCTGGAATTGTATAGCAAGGATCCAGGGTATTAATAGTATGGAATGACTAAAGGATTTCTTGAACTGACAAAGTACTTTTGCATATATTTCACATACAAATACATTGCATCATTTGAATTATGTAAATGAGAATAGTAAAGTATGGAGTGATAAGCCAACCTGCTGGTAAAAGATAAAACCAGGTCTCTTTCTTTATCCCTCCTTTTTCCTTAATTCTAATCAACCCCTCTACAACCTAACATGGATAAGAAAGTTTTCACTCAACCAAACTTTGAGGATTCTTAACATTCATAGAAACTAGACTCCTGCTCTTAGCAATTGTTCCTTAGGGCCAGCAGTGAGCTCATGTTTCAGTTGTTAAGGTTGTTCCAAAGGTCTACCATATATGTCTACATCTCCTGACTAGCAGAACTTACACGAAACTTGAGGACTGTTAATAATATCTCCTAGCTTTGCACTACCTTCTAAAATGAAAAGGAAAAGACAAGATACTGGAGCTCTAATTAGCAAACACCTAAAATCAGGTCCTTAACCAAGGTTTTTCTTGAGCAGCTGGTTGGCCATCAAAATATGATCCGACCTGCCAGCGAGTTCTAGCACATCATGCTTTCCAGGGTAAGAAGTGTATTTCCAACCCCCCTCCAATAGGCACTGAGATAGGCTGATGGAACCACAGCAGCTTAACACTTGCCATAGATGAGGCTAAAATAGTGATTTATACTTTTTAGACCTTGGCTCAAAACTCATCCTTTTAGGAGGTTCTTCTAGATTATCTGTACATATACAGACCATATACCTTTAACTCTCTCTGCTCTTGATATGTTTTCTTTCATCCACGTTATAGTCTTTTGTCCTGGCTCCAGGGCTACTTTTAATTATTCTAGAGTCATTTCACTCTCAGTAATCTCCTGTGAGGCTAAAACTACAAGTTTAAATTCTCCTCCATTCGCCTATCCCAGGAAGATGAAAAGGGAAATAAACACAGCATGTGCAGGTAGAAGATGTGGATTAATGACCTGACTCAACAGTTCTCCAGCAGAGGGGCTGTGGGGTCATTCATTCACCTTTCTGAGCTTTGGGAGTCTCATCTGTAAAATGAAGACGATTACATCTCTCTCCCGGGCCAGTTGGGAAGATTAAGTAAGAAGGTAGTATAAAACACTCAGCACAGTGCCCAGAGCCTGACAGATCTTTTATAATGGTTATTTTGGGGGGGTATAAATTTCCACATGTGCCTTCTGCTTGACAGACATGTGTTGCATAAATGTTCACCCCACATGATGCCAGGTTGTAGGCATTTTCGGATGTGGTTCCTTTGTCACTTACAGCTTTTCTCTCACCCCAGAAAGAACTGCTTTGAACCATCTGAGAATCAGAGCCATCTGCCCTCTGCCATTCAGTTGTCCTATAAATGGATCGCCTACCTCTTGGCTTCTAATGGCATTTGGTCATCTCAAGAGGATGTGATCATGCCAGTGAAGTGAGGAAGCAGACATTACTTCCCAAATGGCAACCCACGCAAGACTCTATCTTCAATTACTAGGTAGATTGCAGTTATCATTGGCCAGTAATTGCCTGAACACATGTAGTGACAAGATGTGCTTACAAATCATGGGCCATGTAATAGGGGGCCCACCAATTCCCACCCCCTCCCCCGCCCCCCAGCCAGCAATGTCTTGGGCTTGGAAGATTCAAATGCCAGCTGCTTGATAGGGGAATGAAAATGCCTGACACTTAAAAAAAAATTATCTTCACTGTCTCCCTGAAATTCATTTCTTTGTGTGTCATTTTGGAAGGGCATCCTAATCATGGCTTAAGTCATTTATTTACTCCTCAAATAAGCCTCAAATAAGACTTTCTTCAGCGAGTATGTGAAACAGTTCGCTAACATCCTGAGGTTTATCTACTCATTTTACATCAGTCTATGAATCAGAACAGACCCGGTTAAATGTACTATTTAGGGGGCAGTGACTGCTTGTGTCTCTGTGACGTTAGCATGACTATACGCTTCAAGGAGGCTTTATGGGGATGTCTCATTGGGGCCAGACATGAGGAAGTCATTAAGTAAAGACAAGTCAGATTGAAACATGTTAGAATATTTTACTTGTTATGCAGCTAAGTGTGGCTGTTAGAATATTTGTTTTTGATAGTAAATTGTTCATTCCTGACAATGAAATCCATTGCCTCTGGAGCATGGGCCTGTGGGTTTGCCATTTGAACACCAGCAGCATATGGTCCTTGTGATCAAGTTAAGGTTTTGGGGAAACGAAGTGCATGATACAGTGGGAAGTTCGGAGAAAGGTTTCGAGTCTCTGCTTTGTCATTTGCAACTTTTATAACAATTTACCTTCATTCATTAGGACTAACTTCTCCACTTGGGAGATGATGGGTTTGGAAAAGAACAGTGTATTTTAGAGATGATGGCTGTGAAGCCCTGGGGTTCATATCCTATAAGTTCTGGTCCCTCCTTCCCTGCCTCAACAGGCCAGTTCTGCTTTCATCTGTCTAGCATACTAGGCTTCCAAATTAAACTACTATTATTTTAAAGTGAAATGTCTCTCAATTGTGTTGGAATATCACCGGACCAGATGATGACCCTGCCACTCTGGATTGTTCTCAACTTTCTTAGGAGATCAAATTTGTGTTCCAGGACATGTAAGCTTGTGAGGCCCAGAGAGCAGGAGCTATAAAACAGAGAGGCAGGCAGGAAGAGAAGGAGGGAGAGAGGAAGGGAGAGGGAGAGAGAGACACTGAGGGTAAGGAGGGGCTCCTCTGGGCTCTCCACAAAAGTCAGATTCGTCCTGACCTGGGTACAGCTCCATCCAGGTCCACTTGGCCAGACTGCATAGTCTGATGACAGGAGACTTTAAAAGTTAGTTTCCAGGTGCTACCCTGGTTCCTACATATCATGGTCAGAACCTGGAAATAGTCCCCAGGACGTCGACTGCATAACCCCATATAAGTACTTGTGCATCAACTGCGGGGAGGGGGGGATAGCAGTCAGATTCTCTAGGAAGTAGAGTGGCCAGAGGACCTACAGGTTCTGCTCTCTGCCCTAAGGCAGCATCAGTTGCCTGGACACCGTCTCTGAGGACGTCACTCCCAGGAAAGGAGGCAGAAGGCAGAGGCAGCTGAGTGCCTAGCATGTGACCTAAACATTCACTAAAGAGGTTGTTTCAATGATCAGACTTGACTAGGTTGGAAGTTGAAAGGGCTCTAAGTTATACCCCCACTCTAAGCGGTCAGCAAGCCCTCAGGAAAGAGGGCTAATACTTACAGACAAAGTAAAGAGTTGTGTCTTGTGTGTGTGCACACCCGAGTCCTCCTGTGAATGAATCTTGGGATCTCACTGTACTTAGAAACTATTACAACATTCCCCCGAAGACCATCCTCTGGCGTCTGGAGGACCTCCTCCTTCTGTTGATAACTACCCTTCCTGTGTGCCTTCACTTCCCTATTGGAAGGCGCTTCCTTTTGCCTTTTCCCATTCTAGAAGCAAAACCAATTTGTGTGATTTCACCCCCTCCCCACCCAGCAAGGTGTAACATTACCCAAGAGTTTCTTCCTTCAGCACGGATGTCATTGTGTGTGGCCATGCACACACACATGCCTCATGGGGCTCTGCTCACACTGGCCTGTGAACACAACAGTTCCTTTTACCCTCCGAGCCACAGCATAGACGAGACTGAACATGACAGGTCATTCTCCTTCTTTCAGGACTTGATGTCCTGCCAAGGGCTAGAGCGAGCGCCTCTCACGCAGGTATCCCCACCAGCCCGCTGTTGGCTCCCTGCTCTCCTCCTTCCCCCAAGAACATGTCCACACTTACCTTGGTGCCAGCAAGCACCAGGTTCTTCGATACCGCGTTCCTCACTGGTTGATGTGATTGAAAACATTGAGTTATAGCCAGAGAATATAAATGCTGAAGGAAACATCGTGCTGTGGAAAGATGACCTCAGAGGCCATGGCTGCCAAATAGAGACGGTAGACAGCACTGCTGGCAGGCCACACGGTGCTGAGACAAAGGGCAGAGGAGAGTTTTATCTTATTATTTTATTTTATTTTAAAAAGATTTTATTATTTATTTGACAGAGAGATAGAGCACAAGTAGACAGAGCGTAGGCAGAGGGAGAGGTAGAAGCAGGCTCCCCACTGAGCAGGGGGCCCGATGTGGGGCTCGATCCCAGGGTCCTGGGATCATGACCTGAGCCGAAGGTAGACGCTTAACAGACTGAGCCACCCAGGCGCCCCAGAGGGGAGCTTTTAAAGCACGACCTCATGGAGAACCGGCTGCCCTCTCCCCGTGTGCCCCAGAGGTCCAGGTGAGGGTGTCCAGCCACAGTGAAGGCCACAAGGGGCTGTGTGTGGGATGACCCAGGAGGAGAATAGGATCCCATCCCTGTCCTCTGGGAGTGTTCACCATGGGAGAGAAACCACCTGCAGCTGGTGGTTGCAGCAGGTGGGGGTGAGAGGGGGCAAAGTTTGGAACATGTATTGGCGTTTTCCTTTGGTTACTTGGGGTCCCTGAAGAACTGCCCCTAAAAAGAGTGAACAGAAGGTGAGTTGCTGGTGTAGGCTGCCTATGGTTAAAAAACAAAAAACAAACACAGTAAAAGATCTTGACATGGAATTTGCATTGTGTCGGAGAAAGAGAAACTTGGTGGCGACACCTGTATGACCATCTGTCCAAAAACAATCCCATTGCGTGAATCTGGGTCCATTAGACTCGGTGCAGTCCGCACCATGTGCCCCCAGACTATGTGTTTTACATTTACAGGCATTACAAGCTATATACGACATACGTTACATGCATTATACTCTAGGGGCGTTACACGCTGGACATGTTATACTTGATGCGCCTTATACACGAGGTATATTATATACTAGGTGCTCAACCTGTGTCGTGATGGGCAGAGGGCTGTAGGCAGAAAGAGGAGACAAGGAGTGGTATTGGTGCCTTCAGGGAGCTTGAATCTAGTTCCAGAGAAGCAGTTAACGCAAAAAGACCTGAAAACTGTTGCATGCCCCGAGGCATTGCTCTTCTTAGCACATATGCTGAAAAACCAAGAAGTCTTCCACAGGGGATAGGAACGGGAGTTCAGAGAATGGCTGGGGTGTCTGTGGAAAGGTTCCATCGTAGACGTGGTTATAGACTTGGGGCCGCTGGGGACCCTGGCTCACGCTAGACTGGCTGCAATTTAGTGTGCGTGTAGTGAAGTGTCAGAAACCACCTATCATCAACAAAGTGCAATAAAAGAGCTGGTTTTCAAATAAACGTACATGCTTTGTTTTTCAAAACAACCTTCCCCCGTGACCTCCTAGAGCTGTGTTTTTATTGTTAACTGCATTCTCCTGGAGCTCTGGGTTCTCCTTCCTCCCTCCCTTTCTCTTACGGAGTTAGCATGCAAGTTAAAAGTCCATCTGAACCACCTTCCTTCCTTCATGAACTGCCCTTTCCCCGTCTATTTTCCATTTCCCTGCTCTGAAGAGCCTCGGCTTTTCCCAGCTATAGGTGATTAGGGCTTCCTGGGACCACCCCCAGCCCAGGGTCTATGTGTTCTCTGCACCTCATGCAGAAAGACAGGACAGAGATCCTCTGCCTTGGGGTTGTGTGTGTGTGTGTGTGTGTGTGAGAGAGAGAGAGAGAGAGAGAGAGAGAGAAAGAGAGAGAGCGCACCTGGCGCCAATGACTTTGGACCAGTGGGAGGCACAGGGAATCAGCTGAGTTTATTACCAAGCTGTAAAGAATACCTGCTCCTTCCTATCTGTATCCAAAATGAGATATTTGAGCGTTTCTTGGTGTTTCTTTTCTTTCCATGTATCTGTCCGCTGATTAAGTGTTCGCCACCCCAGAAACTGATCTCTAGGAGGTGAGCTGGACCATCCACAAGAGATAAGAGGAAAGGAGGCTTGTCAGCGTCCTTGTGAAACTCTGCGGTAAGTGCCCACCAGCACCTCCAGAAACCAGACCCTGTGTGGGAGTAGTGTCCCGGGAGGTCACCAAGAAGCGGGGAATTGAGACAACAGCAACAACAATGTATTACGCTCGCTGAGTGGTTACTCTAGGTCAGACATTGTGCTAGTGTTTATTTGTATTAAGTTGTAATAACCCACTCTTTCTATTTAAAAAGTGCTAAAAACTGAAATTTACAGAAGTGAATCAGCGGCTTTAAGTGATACAGACCAGGGCTCTGTTTCCTCAACACAAGCCTTAATAATCACTGACATTACATACATTTTTCCATTTAACAAAGTTTTCCTCAGGAATGGTATTTTATTCAATCCTTGGCGAAGGGCCCAGGAGGCTAAGAGACAATCCAAGATTATACAATTTATGAGTGGACCAGGTGTGATTTTACATAAAAAACTAAAGGTAGATCTCCAGGGTATGGGAGCGGGAGGGGACAATCTTCTGAGTTACACCTGTATCTTTACTATTCAGACTTATCTCTAACATTGAAAATTATGCTAGTTGGCCCAAATCTTTGCTTTGATTATTACATTAAAAAAAAAACCAAAAAACTTCTTGCAACGGATGAGGTAGGTATGCCTGGGGATCCTCAGTGAAAATTTACTATGAAATAACCTCATTAGAGTTAAAAATAACTAAATTAGTCAGAACTATATATTTTATATGGCACACACATTGCTTCAGAGCAGACAAAATGAAGGAAAACTTCCAAATTCTTTTTATGAAGCAAATATAAAATACCTAAAATTGATAAAAATAGCAACAAAAAAAAGGAAGAAAGAAAAGCAAAATTATAGACGAGACCAACATGACTTATGGATATTGGTAGAAAAATCTTAAAAGAAGATTTCAGTGAACACACTTTAAAGCCACATTAATAAAATAATGAATACAATGCACCAGGAACAAATGGGGGTTGTGCCAGGAATTCAAAGATTAAATATTAGAAACTATATTAATGTAATTCATCATATTAATAGGTCTACGGAAAAAAAATCCACAAGATTGTTTCCAGAGACACTAAAATTCTTTGACAAAATTCAATATCCCTTCCTAATTAAAATTCTTGAGAAAACATCTCCTTAAAATAATAATCTAGCTCCATCCTAAAGCTACCATCTTAATAAATGTGAAATTCTAGGGATATTCCCAACACGATCAGGGACATAGAAAAGATGCCCACCACCTCCATTGCCACCTAACATCAATCTCCAGTTGCTAACTAAGGCAATTAGAATAGAGAAAGCAGTCATAGGCAAATGGATAAGAAACGAGAAATAAAATAGTCTCTTCTTGAAGAAGACATAATTGTATACCTAGAAGTCATAGAGAATTAACAATTAAAAAACTCAATAGAAGTATTCAGCAAGGCAGCAAGATGAAAGGTTAACATGAAAAAACAAAAACAAAAACCCAGCATTCACACACACAAATGACCATTAGAATGTATAATGAATGAGAAAACCAAATTTACAATAGAATGGATACAAAAAATACTTAGTAATAGAGTTATAGCATTTAAAAAATATGTCCACATAAAATTACACATGTCCATAGCATCTTCATTCATCATAGCCAAAATTGGAAACAACTCAAATGCCACTGGCTTGTATTATGAATTAACACATTTTGGGACCTTTGTATAATGTAATACGACTCAGCAAGAACAAGGAATGACTTAATGATTTCTGCAGCAACACAGAGGCATCTCACAAGCAGTTTGCTAAGTGGAAGAAGCCAGACTGAGACTTATTGTTTAACTGCATTTATAGGAAATTCTACGAAGGCAGAGTATGGTGGCAGGAAGATCAGTGCTTCCCAGGGGCCAGGGCTACTGAGCGGCCCGAGAGAACTTCTAGGGATAAGGAAGCTGTTTTATCACTTGATTGTAGTGTGTTCACATAACTGTCTACATTTGCCAAGCTCATGGAATTACACACTGGGGTTTATTATGCATAAATTATACCTTGATAAAGCTGATTTTTAAAAAAAATAACTTTGCTCTTCACTAGAGTAGCTTGTGTTATAGAAATTTCCAGAAAGACAGCAAGGGCCATCCAGGAATAAAGCTGAAATAGAAAGACTGTCTTCATACAAAATAGCTTTGTGGGGTGTCAGGATGTAAACTAGAGGTTTTCAGGCAGGAAACTTGGTGTCACCAGGTCATTTCTTCAGAATTGACAGGTTTTGAGTTTCTCACCACATCCAGGAAAGCTCCAAGTAGTTGGGCAGGAATGGAGAGTGGAGAACAGCCCATAACCACTTTCCTCAGGGCAGCAACTACTCATTTCACTCGTAATTTTCTCTTCTTATTTCATCCTGCATGCCCTGCATGTTTGCCTCACAGTTGGTGGATGCGGAGAGGCATGGGGACAGGCGGGATCAGGACGTGGGGTTTGTGAGCACGTGTGAATGTGCATGTGTGTGTGTGTGTGTGTGTGTGTGTCTGCGTGTATGTGCCTACATGTGTATGTGCCTGTGGAACTCCATTTCCTTTTCTCTACATCTTATACATCCAGGATTATTTCTTGTCCTTACAGAACCGTACAATCCTGGTTTTATATAATAAAACCATTGACCTGGAGCAATTTTCTCTCATTCTGGTCTCCATGCCAAACCCCAATAGAGAAGAAAAGAGGGAAAATGGCTTTTCTGCATAATTGGTGACTCTGCACACGCGCACACATGTTCTTTCATTTTTTTTTTTTTTTTGAGTAGGCTCAACACCCAGCATGAAGACTAATATGGGACTTGAACTCACGACGCTGAGATCAAGACCTGAGCTGAGATCCAAAGTCAGATGCCTAACAGACTGAGCCACCCGGGGGCCCCTCGCGTGTTTTAATATAAACACTGCTGCTGCCCACTGCGGGTCTGACCTTCTCAACTGTATCAGTCTGAGAATGAACTACTTTGTTGGGTAACAGTTAATTCTGCGGTTCAGGTTCCCATGCTCCCATCTCTTAGCTGTCCCCTGCCCACTCTTCCCAGCACCAGGGGCGCTGTAAGGAATTCAATATGACCCCCTTCCGCGACTGCCCCTTCCTTTTTATCTAAGGGATTAAATTAGGACCTGACACAAAAACTTGAAAGAAGAGGGTACTCTAAGTAAATGTCTAATTTACGGCATTGATTATTCCTCCTTAGTCTTTTCCTTCACATAGCTGATTTGAACATGAGCATCTCTGTTATACATTGTCTCTTTGCTTCATTGTGTTGAGCTTCCTAGCTTGTTGTTGGCATTACTATTATTGCTGTTATTGTTATCCATTTCAAGATAGTGGGGAATTGGGGCACCTGTGTGGCTCAGTCTGTTAATCGGATGACTCTTGATTTCGGCTCAGGTCATGATCCTGGGATTCAGCCCTGTGTTGGGCTCTGTGCCCAGTGTGGAATGTGCTTGAGGATTCTCTCTCCTTCTCCTCCTACCCCACTCCCCCATTCACATACTCGCATGCACATGCCTGCTCTCTCTCAAACAAATAAATCTTAAAATGAAAAGGTACTGGGGGACCAGAACTCAAGCTTTGATATTATTTCCCTCAAACTTTTCACCCTCAATTTAAGAATAGAACATCCGTATAAGAAAAAAGAAGAGTGAATCAAATCTAAAAATATGACAAGTATACATATCTGGTATCGTAATTCCAAACACGAGGAATCCCACTGTTATGAGTTTGCAGTTTGCAAAGTGGATTATAGCCCTGTATCTTCTTGCCACTGATCAGGTAGCATTGACTCACCCTGGGAAATAAAGGAGGGAGGTCCTAGAATTCTATCCGCTGCTAACCTTGGCGAGCATTAACTTTCACCTCAAAAATATCTTCCATGAAAATTGTTTCTATATCACTTGTCAATTTTAATATATATCTTTACACAGACAAATATGTATCTTTTTTTACACAGACAAACAAGGAACCAGTCCCCTCAGTTAATACCAGTTGCTATTAACCAAGGTATGGGTGACCTAGAGTGTTAGCACTTTGGATTACGAACACACAAGAATTGAGATTTGAACCAAGGAGCCCTACATGTAAGAGAAATCTAGCATAAGACTTGTGTCAAACATATAAATTCCCCATTTTTTAACCTATTTGTTAAAACCCTATGATTCAACCTATTTGTTAAAATCTAAAAATATAATTATTTAACTTATAGAATGTGGAGTCAGCCAGGGTTCAAATTTCAACTGTAACCCAACATAGGTAACCTTAGGCAAGTCACTGAGCCCTCTCTAAGCCTCACCCTCCTCATTTGCAAAATGAATTTAAAAATAATATTGATTTCAGAGGGTCACTAAGGGGATTACATAAATAACAAATGTGAAATAAATATTGATTAAATGAAATAATGCATACCAAATGCCTAGCACATATTAAATTACTTTCTGCTTAATGTTCACAGGTGTCTGGTATGATTATTTGAAGTCTCTGGTTTGCCTCTGTGTGGACTGGAACGTTGAGCCCAGAGATTTTGAAAGGAGAGGCCATTCCCCTCTCTCACACCTCATCCCCACTCTCTTCCTCACCCCTGCACAAAGGCCAACATGGTGGCTGCCTGGAGGTGGGGGACAGAGAATGGGCACTGAGGCCAGACTGCCAGACAGGTGGGGCCAGTCACCACCAACCAGCAAGGGCTTCACTTTGCTTTACAATCCGCACGACTGCCATTATCCATGTCCTTTTACAGCAGTCTCTGAATGATCTGCTGGGCTCGATCAACAGTGTTGAGCCCTGCTGCTTCCCAAAAGCCCAGTGAAGTGATATTCCTGTCTCCTTTCTTTCCTACCTTCAATTTTCAGGTCTGGAGCAGTCTAAAGTTCCATTGGTTTGCCTGCAGTGACTGTAGGACCATGGGAAATCCAAGGGAAGGGCAGATAGAAACACCAGGAAAGGGAGTGGTCTGGATATGGTCAGGGCATAATTTATTTGCCAAGGGGAATTATTTTCTTTACATCAATCTGTTTAAAGGAATTGGAAAAATCAGCTGCTGGTCCCGATCTCATTGTTCTGGTCATCATTATATACAAACATTTATGCAGAGAAGACATTTTCCTTCTAAATCAGGCAATGGAAGGGTTTCTAGCTTGACTCAGAGTGAAGGGTGTATAGAAGGTGGTAGAGGAGACAAGGATATACCAGATGATAGGAAGTCTTCAGTGTCTGAGTGACGAGGCTGGGCACATGTCCCACGACAATGAAATGTGTAACCAAGTAAGTAGGCAGAATGCCTAGGAGTAACTAAAGGTATGCCTAGACAGGGGCCCCTCTACGCTGAAGACTCATTCTCTCAAAGTCAAACATCAGTGGAACCTTCAGAGACAAGATCATTTTAAGTATGAAAACACAATTCACTATTTACAAGATCCCTTTGCTAAAGAAGAATCCTTACTAAAATTGGAATAATATGATCTTATCCAATTTACTGGCTCATAGTTTTAGTTCTGTGAGGATCTGAAGACAGGGCCCTCATAATAATCTCAAATGGACTCTTGTAGAAAACTAAGCTTCAAGTTGATGATTGATTGCTCATCTTAATCAATCAATCATCTATTGGTCCACAGCTCCAGCCACCCTGATGTAGGTGTCCGGAATGTGGTGTAACACCTGGTTAGCTGAATCACCAGCTCACAGCCTGGAGACCTCCTCCCGGCAGTGGCATCTCAGCCACCTTGGTTGTTCTCCACTTTATTCCCTCTTAAGGGTCAGAAAAAGCTCACTTAAATTCTGAGTTATGCTTTTCCACATTCTATGAGGGTAAATGATGGGCCCTAAGAGTATTTGGGAGAGTCACAGAGACCTCTAGATCTACCCCATGGGAATGTGAGGTAATATCACAGATCCAACAGGCTGTCCTTGACCAGAGGTTTTAATAATTAATTCACCTTCCTGGAGGAGAGATGTGAGCCCAACAGAGGAAATTGGGAGACCCGGGCAGGGCCACTGAATAAAGTGGATCTTTGTTCCGTCAGTGAGCCTGCAAGTCAGTTGCTGACAGATGTCACAGTCCTGCCTGGGTCCCTGCCCGTAAGAGCTGATGATTTACAGTGGACTGACAGTCTACTTACCTGACATAGGATAAATAATTTATTCCTCTCTTAAATTCCTCCTGTTTCTTTCTTTCCCCAGGCTTTGGGAATGGCCTAAGTGGCAGAAGGGAGCAGGGAGAGGAAGAGGATCTGTGCTTTGGCAGAACTTTGAATCATACCTAGTTTGATGAATGGAACCCCCTCACTTGTGCTCTGATGGGGTTTTAGGACACAAGGCCTCTCCTAGGTGGAAGCTGTGGGTTCAATCTCTACCCATAACCCCCCAACTTCAAGATCCTTTCCAAGGGAAGATCAGATTTCCAAGGCTAGAAACTTGACTGAGGCTCCTGGGGGGAAGGAAGGAGAAAGGCGTGGCATGTGCCACTGTCCTGTCATCGGGCCTGTGAGTCAATGTGCCAATGGCCTGGGATCCAGGCTAGCAGCATCACCCATCCCAGCTGGTATCAGGCGGGTGGTGTGCTTCATGTCACAGCTAGGGCTGCTCTGTGCTGGGTGAGTCAGAGACAACACAGACAGGAAAGATCCATGAGTTTGGCTGGTGCAACCCTAGGTCTGTGACTCTACAGCTAAGTGTGGGTCCCTGGTGGGGATTTGGGGATCCTGATGGGGTTGCTGAATGTGAGTCGGGAAGTGCTCTTGGTAGTAAGTGGGGTCAGGCCCCGGCCACTGAGCAGAATCCCCACCAACACACCCAGGCTGAAAACCCGTCTTGGTCCTTAGTGAACGAAAACAAGAAAATGAAATTATTTCTCATATTGAGGATCCACAGACTGGATCTGGCAGGTCCACATGAAATGGGCCTTCCACACTCTGAAAGGATTGCAGTGGGGGTGCCAGCACATTGTCATCATGACTGGATCATAGAGTGAAAATGTCCCTCCCGCATGTTGTCTACAGCTAGTGTGGTCTAATTCTTGCCCACTGTCTTCCTCTCCGGGCTGACTTGGCCTCCCTCAGGTCCTGCCATTGCTAGAGACACCTTGGTGTGGCCATGACTTCTGTTCATTCACCCCCCGCCCTGGATGATCATTCTGCTCTGTGCCAACCCAGTGAGCCAAGCTTCCAGCCACAGTCCCCAACCCAGCACACAGGTGCTCGGGAAAGTACAGAGAACTTAGATCTCAGGAAGCTCCAGTCTGCCCGCCCTGCACTTAGCACATGTATTTACCGAATTCCCAGATGGGAAACAGCGTCAAGAGCCACCCTCTACCTTTGATGTCTCCTTCACTTATCATCTTCTCCTCTTCCAGACGAACTTCTATTGCTGTGCATTCATTCCACAAACATTTACTAAGTACCCGCTATTCAACAAGCTTAAATGTCATGTCCCTCTGGAAGTTTTCCACAATTTTCCTAAAAAGAGCTGGTCACTTTCCTTTCTGTCTTTCCATGCTACTTTATTTGTGTGCCCAGTTGGGTCTTTTGTATATGTTGCAATGATCTATCACTGTTCTCTTCTGTACTGTAGACCGTGATGTTCCTGCCTAAGGGGAGAATCAGTCTGTGCAGTTTTGTACCACCAGCATCTGGCACTCTTGGAATGTTTATTGATGAAAGTTAGTGAATGGAGGGGCACCTCAGTAGCTCAGTCAGTTAAGTACCTGCCTTTAGCTCAGGTTATGATCTCAGCCTCCTGGGATCAAGCCCCATATGGTGGGGTGGGGAGTCCCTGCTCAGCAGGGAGTCAGTCTCTATTTCTCCCCCTGCTTATGCTCTCTCTTTCTTGAAATAAATAAATAAAATCTTAAAATCTTGGGGGAAAAAATGAAAATTAACAAATGGAAACAAAATGATAAACTTAAATATAGGGTTCATAATGCTGAGGGAGGTAGCATGCTTTTGTGGTGAAGGGTACAAGCCTGGAAGTCGGACTGCCTTCGTTTGAATCCTGGCTCCCAGATTTACTAGCAGAATGATGTGAGACAACTTTATTTTACTACTCTGTACTTCGATTTCTGTATTTGAAAGCGATGATCATAATAATACTTACTTCATAGTGTCACTATGAGGATTAAATAAAATAAGCCAGAATAAAGTATTTCGAATGTGTCCTCACTAAATGGTAACTATTATTGCTTGTTAATCTTTCTCTGTGGATTTGAATCTTTTTGGTTAAATGCTTGTTCAGGGCAGTTGCATGGGTTTAGGATGTGGGGGACCAGGAAAAATTCAGATTTAATTTCCCATGAAAAGCAGAGAGGAAAAGTCAATGAATTCTAAGCTTTGCTTTCATTCTCCCCAGTTAGACACGAGCTGCACTCCTTGGCTTTATAAGGACTCTGGTGGAAGAAGAAGGATGCTGGAATATGGCCAAGTGTAGCTGTGAGGGCAGTTTCTAGCCAAAGAAAATATAGTTGAAGGGCAAAATATGTCATCAAACAGGAAAAAAAAATCCTGCATTTTTCTTACTGAAAAAAAAAAAAAAAAAAGGAAGGGTGGATTGGGACCAGTTCTGCTACATTAACCACTAAGATACCCAAGAGGTAAATGACACTTTTAGGGAGCTAGAGGCGTTTCTTAGTCTGGAGCCATATGATTTTTGAGACCATTTATGTAATCTTGAGTTTGGCCTGGCTTCTCAATAAAGTTTTAAAAATAAATGTTGAAAGGTGCGTCCTCTCAGGATATGTCCAGGTACCCACCTCTGGTCTTGGAGCTGTTACTCAGGCTGTACCCTTCTCATTCAATGTCACACCTTTGATAGTAACTCTTTGCAGAACTTTTGGAATCAGCCGAATGAGTCAATAAAAAAGTGCCCATAAACAAGGGAGATCACGTATAAGATATTGGTTATGAGAAGAAGCCTTGAAACACACAAAATGCTGCCCTGGATTCCCAGCACATGGAGGCGAAGGGCTCGTGCCAGCCTGGGAGGTCTGGGGAGGAGCACCAGGTGGAAATATGACTGAGAGCAGTGAGAAGGGGAATTTGGAGAGTTCAGTGAAATCAAGTCTAGACTTGCTCATACCCCACTGACCGTCTGCTTCTCCTTTTCTGGATCTCTGGCTTTTTCTGGGTTTCCCATTGGTGGGTTTTCATTTTCCTCTGATTTCTTTCTTCCCCTCTTTCTATCTCACTTTCTTATGAACTGAGGCTGCCCTTGATTTGACAGCAACAGGGCAAAAGTTTAATCCCATCTCCAGGTTCAGGGAACCTGAGCCGGTGTTGGACAGCCTCTTTTCGTCCCTGCAGATCTACCACTAACTTTACCCTGCCCCATACCCTGGGGTCTGACGAGCGTGCCCCTTACCTCTGGGGAGTCCTGAGGGGAGGTTGGAGGTCAGGAGCCAGGAGAGCTTGGTGTATTTATTTTCCTGACTGCCTCCATCAGGAGAATCTCAAGGACATCCTGTCTGGTGGCGCATCCAACCTAGCCACTCCAGTTTCCAGCAACCCCTCCCTTGCCATGCCCCGCATCTCCGAGCTACGGTGCTCACACACCAGAACCTACCTCTTTGAGAATGGTCCCTTCATTAAACTCTCCTCAAATCATCCTAATTTGAGTGTGTCATTTGTTTCCTGCCAGGGCAAAATCAACAGGAAGCTTGTTCACAATTCAGATTCCTGGGTACTGACTGCAGAAATTCTGAATGCAGAGGAGGTCCAGAGAGGCATCTACATTTTTAACAAGTGCCCGCTTCTGATGCCAGCTGTCCAGGGAGGACTCTGAGAGAGACTTGACCAGACTCAGTGGAACTGGAGGTTGTCCACATTTAGTCAAATGTTAAGAATAACGCAGCCCCCATAGTTCCCATTGTTCCAGCGTCTCTTCTGAGAAGTCCAAATTTTTGTATGAGATCATTATGAGCTAAGTTGGGAAAGGCAGGGCGATTTGTAAACCAGGTCCTGGAGTCTGTGGGAGGGCTCCAGCAACCAGAACCACAGAATTACAGAGCATCAGCGAACGTGACACTGAGCTCAACACCTCATTGATTTGTGCTGGCACAGTTTTCCTGCAGCCGAGGGCCCCTGCAGTTTATTTGTCTTGATTTCACCATCTCTAACAAGATAGGTGTAATGGATGGCAGATGCCCAAATCTGGAATTAAAGAATTCTGTCCATGCAAGCCTGCCATGCATGCCACTAGTCCAAGCTAACAGTTGTTAATTGCACAGTGTTACAAGGAGGCAATCATCCAAGAAGAAAAACCAGAAAACCAATGAAGTGGTATCAGGAAAACACCAAGGAGGACCAGCTAAGCATGCAGAGAAAAATCCAAAACCTATCTGGATCTTGAAGTCGTGTGGACTTACCATTTCAAGAGCCTGTCCTGTTTTCAATGTATCAGGTGCATTCTTGGAACATGACTGTTTCAAATATTTGGATAACATTTGTTTAGGCAGCAATGTAGACAACAGAGGTGGTTGGGAAAGAACATTGCTTCTTCTGAGAACTGTAACCTTTTGCTGCTTCTCTGTTTCATTTTCTTTCTTTCTTTCTAAGATTTTATTTATTTATTTGACACACACAGAAAGAGAGAGTATGCACAAGCAGAGGGAATGGCAAGGGGAGAGGGGAAAGCAGGCTCCTCTTTGAGCAGGGAGCCTGATGTGGGGCTCGATCCCAGGACCCCGGGATCATGACCTAAGCTGAAGGCAGATGCTTAACCAACTGAGCCACGCAGACACCCCTGGTTCATTTCTTAGAGGAGGAGCTCAGAAAGGAGAAAGGGCTGGTTCACATCCCCCTTCACAAGGACATGCTACAAGAGCAGGCCCCTTGACTAGTGCCTGCCTTAAAAGTCTTAAAGCAAGAATCTGGTTGCAGATGCCCCTATCAATATCATCTAATTTAAGTCCTTTGTTCTTGCCAAATCATATACCAAAAAGCTCCCCTGAATAAACTAATGTGCAATGACATGAATGAAATACATGTTCTCTTGGCACTCTGTTTCCTGCTCTCGATGTCCCATTAATCCCATGGTCACTCTAGAAGAGCAGAGCCTAAGAGAAAAAGGATGGACTATAGCATCAAAACCAAAACCCTGGTTCAAAGTCTTGACACTGCCACTTCCTTTAAGAAACTTATTTCAGTGGTTCGCATTCTTTGTTTCCTCATAAAAAAAAACTAATAAGATCAGGAACCTCATAAGAAGATGTCATCATTAATCATATCAATATATCTAATCACAGCACAGCAGCTATTATATGGTACTAGGTTCTCCATAAATGAGAGTGCTCATTCTTGTTACTCTTCTAGAAGCTCTAGTTAAGCCTCCTTTGCCTCTTTCCTCCCCATTTGTCAAAGTGCCAGGTCATAGACTCTGCAGCTAAAAGGACTCTCTTGCTTCCAGGAAAATGCAGAGCCTAAATGTGGAAACTGGCCCAGGGACCGAAGCTCAGAAACCTGACAATTCATTCTGAGAGAGCCAGATTCTAGGGTAATTGCTTCCCGCACAGGAAACAGTCTCATTAATGACTATCACACCTCCCACTGACTCCAGTTTCCTGGGTACCACAGACTTCTCCTTCCTCAGCAGAGAGTCAAGCCACAGACTACAAACCCAGTCCATTAAAACTCAATGGCTCTGTCTCATGGGCCAAGATAAGTGGGTGAAGCTAGACAGTCTATGATTCAACAGAACTCCTTTGCATACATTTTTCTTTGTGGGAAGCCGTAAAATCACTAAATCTATTTGCTTAAATGCTGTTGGCACTTGTAACTTTTGGAGTTATCCCTGTTGTCATTCCCTAACATATATTCTCAATATAAATGAAAACACCCAGAATTACAGAACCCAATACCTCATCAGTGTCAGTTCGTCAGTGCCTTATCTTAAACCACTACCTGGGCCTATCTCACAGTCATGATTCTGGATCATTTGCCACCTAGCTATTCTAGCAAAGCATCTATGTCTTGTTATTAACATTAACATCTCTCCATCCATCCGTCTGTCCATCATCCATCCATCCATTCATCCACCCATCCATCCATTCAACCATCCACCCTCCCACTCATCCATCCATCATCCATCCATCCATCCACCCATCCATCCATCTGTCCACCCACCCATCCATCCAT